>JAOSYY010000008.1:2999333-3010784 GCA_025727935.1 Hebomoia glaucippe
CTTGAAATTAACATTGTGATTTTTTAAATGTCTTAGTTTATTTGCGTTCCTTGTTGTTTGCGATAATAATGCAAGTCTTCTATCGACTGTTACGGAGATTCACTACAAGAGACCTACTCAAAGGCGAATCTACTTTGTTGATATGCTTTTATGGTAATTTGTCATATAATGATATTAGTATGATATTTTTATGTAAATATTAATTTTTCTATTTCAAATCAATAATTCGTTATACTTTAATATATACAATATATATGAGAAATGCAAACACTTAAACATAAACATTTGCTTGACTGATATTAAATCTCTATATTTACTTACTACTATAAATATTCTAATTCGGGGTCGAATCAAATGCTAGGGTTCAAAGATACTAATATACGAAAGAAACATGATTATTGTATTATAAACTACATCGATTTTTGGGGATATTTCAATATCAATTTGTTTGGTGATATATCTAATATATAAAATTCTCGTGTTTGTAATTCTAGTCCTCCGAAACGGCTCGACCGATTTTCGTGAAATTTTATAAGCATATTCAGTAGATCTGAGAATCGGATAACATCTATTTTTCATCCCCAACATGTTAAGGGTGGTCCACCCCTCAATTTTTATTTTTTGCACAAAATTTTTTCTTTTTATTTTTTTATGATACAGCGTATAAAATACACACAATCCCACACTTTCCCCTCTCTACCATAAACCCCTATTTTTTAATCGCGATATATGTATTTATCAGGCAAAAGGAAGATTGCTGGGTCAGCTAATATGTAATATATATATACGACCAAAAGAGCATTATAGGACTTAAAGAATTTAAGCGATGTGTTATTTACCAATATTAAGCTATGTATAGCATCTGTGAAGAAAAATTTATAAATTAAAAAAAACCGCTTAATTTTTATGTCATCACAAGTGATTTAAATATGCTTTCTCTCCTGGTACATATAATTATTTATAGTCAGACAGTTGTGTCCTGAATACGAACCCATGCTTAATCATCGATCTACCTGTAGGTATCTTTCATTTACTAATTGGACGTCGCGTAGTCTACGATTGGAAAGGAACTTAGTACACATATATTTTAATTCCTTCAAATATAACGTTATAATGTTCGTGGTTTTTGCAAGTGTAGTTAAAACAAGGTCGCTCGAAGAACTTGTTTCATTATCGTCTGTATATCAAATGCTAATAGGATTATCTGAAGAAGCGTACGACTCGTAAGTCTAAATATATACTCCCTGATGAAATAAGTAATGGTAGAGTAACATACGTATAACCCCGAAAAGAAATTTAACTTGCGTTTTTGAATATGTCTTTGTTAAAAAATATACCGAATAAATATTTGTAGCATTAATTGACCTACTATTTAACTATGTATATCCAAGCGTGGCAGATAAAGTTCAAAATTTTGAGGAATTGCGATAAATACTCAAAGTAGTAACGTAGATGTTGAGGAAAACTTTTTTGAAAAAAAAACATAACACCACTTTATCACTACCCTATTCCATGGCGTCGTAAATAAGAAAATATATCTGGAAAATAATGACATGTATATAAATATGAATTACTGTTCGTTAGTCTCGTAAAACTCGAGGATGTTTGCACCTATTTGGCTTATATTCGGCAAAAATTTCGAAACAAATTACTATAAACAACTATTATATATTCAAATGTTCAATTTATACGTTCCCTCTTAAATGGGGTGTGGTCAGATATAAATCTATTTACTGTTATTTGGTTCATAAAAGAAATTAAAATTTAATTCCATAGTAATTTATATATATATACACACACACACACACACATATATATATATATATATATATATATATATATATACACATATATATACACATATATATATATATATAATGCTAATTTTTAGTCATTGGCACATGATTTAATTTTGAGATGGCACGACGAACACCGGCATCGCTAGTTTATATACATATAATGACTGTTAGAGACAACTAGAATTGGTTGATAAAATTGACATAAACACGAACGAAGCTGCTGGCAAAAGCTAGTATTTAATAAAATTATAAATAGCGTGCGGCTTAATACAAAAATAACTTCCTTGTTTTTAGGCGCATATTACTAGTAAGTATTAATATAATGTTTTCAAAATTAATATCTAATATGTTTTTGCAGGGGATATTACGCAAAAAGGATATGAGAAAAAACGCACAAGACTTTTGGCACCCTACATTGCACAACAACAGCAAACACAAGGTAAAATATTTCCTTTTTAATCATATTGCAAAATAAAATGCTACTAACATTGTTCGCATAAACTAATCTAAAAATTTACTTTATAATATGATAAGTAATTAAAAATTGGTGACGTCAGGTGTCAGACTCGGGGTCTCCAGTACATACAAGTCCCAAGGTTGCGACAAAAATGTCGCTGGGGTCAAGTGTCAATTAGTCGACGTCGATAGATGCTGGACACGGGCGAAACTATCGAGACATTCATTCTTCGCTCGTCCCGATTTTCAAACTAGGGTCAAACGAAGGGGCCACCGCGAATCTGATTGTAGATTGTTTGAATTTAGAACGCCAGTAAAAATAACAATTTTTAAATAATGATAATATTCATGTAGCGTTTTGTTTTGAAACTTAAATCTGAAATTAAATGCACACCGGTAGTTCAATAGAATTATTTTAATGAAAATGACCTTAACGTCACGCTTAGCCCAAATAGAACATTTTAATGAGAGTTAGCCTTGTCCAGAGTTTATCGAATGTATTTTTTGTTTTTTTTCCTGTACCCCTTGTAAGTTTTCAATCCCTTTTTATTTAAAATGGATTAGTTAGCTGGTGACCAAACACGCACGGCAACCACACTTTATCACCATGATACCATAACGACGAAATCGCACTTAACAATAACTACACTCAATACTTAGCACGAATGAAAACCAGCTTGACGCTTGCGGTGATACGTTGTATACAAAAAAATAAGTGTAAAAAAAGTCGTTGTCCCAAAGTGAATCGTGATGTTGATTAATCGATTGTATAGATAAAAGGCATGTCTTTTCTAGAGTCCTTTCATGTATCGTGCATGGTTTTGTAAATTACGTAACGCCTATAATAATACATTATAATACATTTTTAAAGCGATTACAAATCATAAGAATAATATTTTAATAAATGCTGTGTATAAAATTGCGCTTGCTATAAAATATGTCTTATACGAATGTGTCACTTGTAAAGGAAACCACAAGACGTATAGAGATACCATTTTATATGGTTTGTGCGTAGTTTAATCCTCGAAATAAACAATTCGTATGAAATCATTAACGTAATAATTTGTTGTGATTCATTTTACATCAACAAGTATTGGAGTAGAGTTGCGGTTAACAATGAAATATTATGTTCGTTACCGCTACCGGTAACTGCGAGTACCTTTAGATCACTCTTGCTCATCGTTTCGGAACGATACGCTAATCATATTTTTTTAATATTGTCTATCATTATGCACAGTACAATTGAAAAATTGTTACGGGCATTCGTTGGAATTAAAATCAACTTTGAACACAATTAAATTAAATGTTTTAATAATCATAGCATAAAAGTTATATATTTGGCAAAGACATAAACTAATATAGTTATAGTCTATACTATAGATATTATGTTGTACATGTATTTGTAGCTAGTCTACATATTGTGCACAATGTCTATGGCATAATTAGTTGCTGCCGCCAATTCGTCTGGCGCTTATATCTATCTGCATAGTAACGTTCTATACATTAGTTACAAAGGGATTTCTAAAGATTGTCTACAGCGATTATACAATATAATTATTATGCCAAACCTTCATCTAATGTATCTCATATTAATGAGAAGATTTCATGTCGTAACGACTTTCATAAAAAACTTTTTAAAAATTTGGAAATACGGTATTCACACATTATTAGTATTTATTATATAGAACAAATTTAATCAAATCGAGTTATTTTAGATTTACCATTCCATAAAATCTGACATTATAGCAGATACATACACAGTCATGAACTATACGAATGTGTAATTGTGTTTTAACAGCAAATGGTGATAGAATTTTCCTTGCACAGCGTGTAAAGTTTTCAATATTCACCAAATATAAGGAGACAAGCATGCTATACACGGCAGGTATTGATCGCTTTACTCTTCTAAACGGTAGGGCTTTGCCGAACATTTTCGGGTCTGCATTGCGTCACCTGATAAAGTCCTCACCTCGGCTCTTATCAAACATTGAGTTCAACGAACTCACTTGACAACCTATTGAGTGAGAATTAAAAAGCCTATAATTAGAACAATATTGATTTAGTATTTTAAAAGTCCAATAAGCCTTTTCTAGTTATAATATATATTAACTCTGCGTTCGAAAACTGAAATATCTGTATTTGGCATAAATTAAAACGTTTAAAGATTTTCTACGAGATATAGTAATTGAAAAAAATTATTCTCCATGTTATGTTTAAAATGTGCGTTGTAATAAACTCCATCAGTGCAACATTATGTTTATAAGTCTGTGTTATGATTTATTTTCATTTAATGTCGACATTTGACCAACAATTTAGCTCACTTAAAATTCGTAAACAGTTATTATGGTTTGTGTTTACATCCTTGGGAAATGTTGAATACGCTAGGTGTATATGGCATGATGTTACACAGCAGGAATGCAACTGCCTCGTGGACCGCGAGGCGATGGCGGTGGCAGTCGGCAGCATACAAGAAACCGCCGAACACATCGTCGAGTAACTCACAATGAGAAGAGATACCATTCAGGTATCCTAGGGAACTGTTGTGTTGGAATGTAGCCACTATTTATCACACGAACACTTTACTTTTTGAAACATAACGTCGCGTCACCTTGGTTGTTATCAGTAATCAATACATATAAAACACTACCATGACTGATAGACACTACATATCCTAAACCAGATAAAGTATTACATATATGTAAAAATGTCTTTAGGTACAATAAAATTGAACTTACAAACTTAGAAAAGTTTATAGGCTTTTTAACAGGGAACAAAGTATGTAAGTACAAAAATGGACGTTTTTGTAATTATTAAACGGTGCTGTATTTTTATACGGGTGCAGTCAGGGCTGGTTAACGTTAACTCAATATCACCGATAAAATAGGAACTTATTTTCAGATACTAAAACTCGTTCATTGTTCAGCGCACCCATAAAACGATCTGGTCTTTGAATTCATAAGGGACAAAGACCCTGATATTGAGAAAAATCTAATCTCCACACAAATAATTACTTATACCTATCTACGTCAGCGACATAATGTTCAAGATGTTGAAATTAACTAAATCGTAATTAATAGAGCAATAGTCATTGTACAATAAATTTAAATAAATCGGGAAATTATATATCTAACCAATAGTGATGGAAGCGTACAAAATACGAGAAATATGTACACGTCATACGTGTAATAGAGAAAAATGAGTATTTTTGTATTGTATCGCTGCTAGCTAAAAAGGGTACATACACGTTCCGTTTGATATAGAGATTGCGTGTCTACAATGTTTTAAAAATATTTTGCTCCACGCGTATGCCTCAAGCGGTCAGTGCTTCTATAAAAAGAAACTCATACATCAAAATCAGGATTAAAAGGTACAGCTTCGAGTTGAGAGAACTTTTACATTTAGGTATTTTTATCAAGGGATCGTCTGGTTTATAAATTAAGCATAACGTGTTCAATTAGGTAAAATTGGCCAAGTCCAGATTGGCTTTCACATTTGCTTCAAATATTGTTTTTTAATTCTTACGCATCTTTAAATATGAAAGATAACAGAGCATTATTTTATATTTATCGCATAAGCTATGACTAGTTATAAAATATTTAGGTCAAGCGTTGATCTAAAAGAGTACATTGCAATGTATTCGTAGACATTGTTTCGAAACAATTGGGATCGTTAAAGATACGAACGAGCACTGATAGACTCATGCCGTCCTCGCAGAGGATATAGCTTCATATATAGTAATAGAAAGGAGCGTAGTTATTTTAGGTCGTGAAATTCGAAAATTAAACATTTTTATTCAAACAAAATACGAATGAGATGACGTTTCAAAGGATAGCTTATGACTAACCGATTGGCAAAAATAAACTTAAATAAATTTAATATTGGCGGCACAGATAGATTTTACAAAAGTGATCGTTTAGTTTGGTTTAGACCATAAATCGAACTTTATTACGTTTTGAGATACTAAAGTTTCCGTGAAAACCTAAATGACGCCACATTAATAGATCCAGACAGCCACCCGGGCAAAACCGGGCCACGTACTTTTGTCATACAAAACTTATGTAAGTGGAGAATCACAATTGAGGTATTCAGTAGCGTGTGTTGACCTCACACAGGCACATAAATGCATTGTTAAATTGAAACTAGACTTGAGCTCGTTTATACCTTACTGTGCACAATTCAATAGATATCACGTCTACTCGAACTTGGAACTATAAGCTCCTTTGTAGTAATTTCTTTTTAAGCCCTATTCAATAAATATAAGCACTTCCAGCACACCAATTTTATAGGTTTATTATTTATAATTTGCTGAGAATTATTATTCATCTCATATGTTGTTTGGTATTAGGTAAAAAATAATTATGAAGCCACTCTAACAATTTGTAGAAACGCGGCATTCCGATTTCTACATTAATTGGCTAATGAATGATAAATAAAAGTGCCGCCTCAACTCCGGTTTCAAACCCGTCATTCGTTTAGTTTTTGTTTGCCACTCATTCATGTTAGTAGGTCGCGTTACAAACACCTGACAACAATAAGTTCTGACGTAAAGCATAATTTTAAGAATAACAAAGATAAGCAATTTGTAAGTCTCACACTTGAATTTCACTTGTATTATTGTTTAACAATATTGTCGGATTAGTCACCTCGATAAAGTTCTATTTACTAGAAATTTTATTATCCTGTTTCAACTGTATTTAGCAGTCACCGTAGTAAATAATGCAGTTGTTATATTGCAACGTACAGTTCATCAAGCCTACCCGCGGTCGAGTGTGTAAACGTCAACAGTGTTACTGTTAAAACAATGCGGGTTACTCTAACAGCAATTTGCTTTTAAACACCGTATTTAAAATTCAACCAGTCGACTAACGTCCCCTTTTGACCTTAACGTCCCTATAGAACCGATACTGATAGCAGGACCTGTCTGTTTAGTTATGCCAACTTGCTTATTTAATTCATGAAACATTGGAGTTTTTATTGGAACAGAATACATACATATAATGTTTTTTCGATACAACATAACATGATTGAGAAACATTTCCGACTGTGTTATCTTATTCTGTTAAGGCTTGATCGATCAGTGAAAAAATTAACTACGTTTAATGTGTAGATAACATTTGAAGCGCGTACATATCACGGCGTAATTGCAAGTGATTAATATCTTCATAGGAGTTCTGCATATCACACAGACTGTATGGAATCACGCCGAAATTATCTCATTAATATGTTCACTATAATTTTACATTGAAGCAGTCATGTGAGATTGATAGTGTTCATAGTTATGTTGTTAGAGTGACGAAGAGAAATAGAGCGCGTTATAACACGCGAGCTTATTGTGTGCTAAATAATTATAATTTTTAATGCTGCATATTACTACTGTTTCGACTTCCACGGCACTTTGTAAACTCTGAAGTTCGAACACCGGCTGCTTCCTTTGTATCTAAATGCGGAAGTGGCGAAACCACATATGCTCAATAAACACCTGTGACTTTTATTAGATGTTTTAAAATACAAATATGAATGTTTTAATTTAAGTGTATATCGAAATTTAAAAAGTGACGATATGTTAAAATTAAGTTAACGACTCAAACACACACTGAGTAGTGGCTACTACCAATTTGACAGTTCCCATTTAACCTTGTTTGCGATTGTACCACGTAGTCGTATACAAATTATTTTATTTACTTACGCTTTTGTAGTTATTGAACATTTTTGCTGTCGTTTTCTATTGTTATTAATCATTGTAGCATTTCATAAGATTTCTATTTGAGAAGGCCGAGAACGAGCTTAAAAAAATATTTCACAAGTTTGAATGACCTATTTTGTCTCGCTTTTAGACATAAGTAGTTGAGAAATTAAATATTAGATATATTTTGCTAATTTAAACGTAGCCCGCTTTATATGCTTCTAGAACAGTTTTGCGTAGCTTAAATATGTTTTATTTAGACAAATAAAAACTCGGTGCAAATTATCTATTTCACTTAGTAATCGCTTCGAGCAACCTACATAAATGGATGCATTATACTTCACGCCCACTATTATCTATCCCTTGTAACTTGTTAACTTTCCTGTGTACAAATAAAAAATAGTGTTATCAATATTATATATTTAAATTGGTAATAAATTGGCAAATGTCTCATATTTTTCATATACATATGTATACATTCAGTTTGTACAAGATCCATTGATCTCTAGTCGATGATGAGACGATAATAATTAAGTAATTAGCGTCTACTATCATCATTGTTCTACAATCAATTGATTATTGCGATAACACCCTCATGGCATCTGATTGAATTCGATTCGTGGATGTACTTCAATATAACTACTTAGTAAATCACATATTATTACAATCGATACATTATTATAACGCATTATAGAAGCTCGAGAGGCAAATATTCATAAAGAATATATATGTAGGTACTGCAAGTTTACGAAGTATAGCAACTGTCTCCCGAGGCGCGTTTTGACATGATTAGCGCAATTACGATGACGATGTGATACGATTTTATGTTTTGGTGTTACGGTATATTATTAGATATTATAAAATTGAAATATAATATAATGTCGCCCTACTGCTTATCAGTGGAAATAACAGTACATTTAGGAAGAAATCTTTAACTCAAGTGCTCATCGATATACTTATTTGATTAGCTATTTTTTGTTCTAAAATAAAGTCTGAATAATATATTTCAACCTATTTTATAATTATAATTTACAAAATTTTATACAGAACGTCCATTAATTTGCAGTATATTTATAGCTGTCGATTGTATATTATATGTATACAGTGGTTATAGAGTTGCAGGACATATAATATTGTGGGCACTGTCTGTTCAATGCCCGCTTTGTGTATCGTCGATACCCGACATCTAAAACGTTCGTAGCTGAAACTAAAATGTCAATGACTTTCCACTTTATGTACTCTAAACAATCATTTTCATTTAAACATTTTAACTGTTCATTTGATGCTTTTATCGTGTTATTAAAAGTTAGGCAAGATTGAATATGTGTGTACAGATTAGAAATCTGAAGTCATATCTCTTAGAAACTAACCACAAAATGTTTGATAAATACTCTCAAACAACACTGTTGTAGTATAATACTTAATTCAAAAATTGTCTTGACACTATATTACATAATTGATCGTATGTTACATCCATTATTTTAAACATGTAAACAATACTAATAAAAAAGCAGTTTTATGTCTAACGTAACATCAATGCTAATTAATACGAGACATTTTGCTCGGCTACTTTAACTACAAAATCTATCATGGTTCTTATTTCATAATATGTAACGTGTTGCTTATAAGACTTTCCCAGTTGAACAGATATTTGTTATAAAGCCTTGTAGCTCCATTCTGCAACTAAGATTTATTGTTTTTGAAGTGTACTAAATAATGTTAAATTTGTATTTGTTCCGTCTAATCTCCAAAATGGCTGGAACGACTTTGATGGGACTTTATATGATGTTAAAGGGTGTATTTTAAACAACGTTTATCGCCATCAACATAAGTTCAAGTTGTTGTTTTAACTAGATTGTATGATCAACTAGCTGTCACGGCGAACTTTGTTCCGCCTTAGAGGCAATAAATGAGCAGATTTTGGATTTTATTAAGTTTAATTTTTTAGAAGTATAATAAATTATATCAACGATAACATCACAATAAGCTAATAGAAACTCGAAACAAACACATCAACCGGTCTACTTCAATATTTCTAATTGTCAAATTTTCAACCATAGACAACATAATGTTTAGCTGTCAATCGCGTTTTGTTATTCCATGTCATTTGAGTTTTGTTGTACAATGTTTTATAGCAAGTAGCACGGGAACGGGATAAAAACCTATCCTATGTCCCTCTCCTGGTCCTAAACTATCTTCCCAACAATTTTAAGCCGAATCGGTTCAGCCGTTCTTGGGTTATAAATAGTGTAACTAACACGCCTTTCTTTTATATATATAGATAAAACGTTCTTTAGAAAACGGTATTATGGGTTTCTACCCGTGCCGATACTTTTTTATACAGTTTACCCAGACCCCGGGGATCATGTGATGTAATGTGATAAGGCTCATCCGCTGTCGCAGGTAACGAGTTGGCCTCGCCTCTACTTTCATTATACTATCATATATACATACTAATATATTAATGGCCTTCGTATTATTGATTTAAATTGTTTCCGTATGCCTTTTGCTGCGCTATTAATTATCTAAACACAATCAAAGAGTTATACAAACAAATATTTTGGTCATACTGGAAACATAGATATATCGTGGATGGATAAGTAGTGGATTTCAATCTTTGAATAAAATCGGCAGTAGAACCTCACTAAAAATGACATGATTTGTGGCCAAGGGCTTAACATTGGTAAAATGTCTGATATGTCTACTGGTCTTGGAGGTGTCCAAGGGCGACAGGAATCGCTTACTATGCTGTATGCTCGCTTGCCTACCTATTATTTAAAAAAAAATTCAGGACTCATGCCCCGACAACAAGTGTCTATTTGTAATCAAAATGAAAGATGTTTTTCTCAATGCATGTGATAGTGTATATGGTATAACAAATACAATTTATAAAGTATTTGTATGTCTATATGCTAATCTTCGAAGGGGCTGGACTGATTTTGACAGTCTTTTCACAGTCTCCTCAAGTCATGGCGCGTGGTATAGGCTACTTTTGTTATATTAACATCATTATGTATACTTAAAATCCCCGCGTACAGTTTATCCTATTATAAAGAATTTTGGTTCAGACATATCATAATCCTGGAGAAGAACATTTAATTGCAGTTCAATCCTTTTTTATTATATTACAGATCAGTTCAGTTCGTTTGGTATTAGTATCTTTCGATATTTAAGTGAAATCATTCTTCTGAATTATACGATTTGAGATTTAAGCGTTGATAATCAATATAAGGTATATTATACGATTAACTATAATGCAGATAACGTTGCGGGAATTAGCCAGTTTACTATAAAATATACTGACACGTTCTTTTGTTCATATGCCTCTGACGCCCGCATGCAACGCAATAGAGCATGCGTCAAATCTATTTGAATGACAGCGAAGGCGCTGACTCACGCCTATCTTGATAAACATTACGAAAATTGACTAAAAGGGACTAACTAATAAAAAATTATCTATCTACATAGTGATAATATTGTATCTTCGAATTGTCTATCTCCAGAATTTTTTAA
>JAOSYY010000008.1:3010884-3045440 GCA_025727935.1 Hebomoia glaucippe
ACTAACTAATAAAAAATTATCTATCTACATAGTGATAATATTGTATCTTCGAATTGTCTATCTCCAGAATTTTTTAACAAATCGTTAAGTAATAAAAAAGTAAAAAGTAAGTAACGTTTGTACGTACCTAATAGCAGTCTTATGTACAACTTACTGGAGTGTTATTCAAAAATGATATTTATGATTAAAATCGTCCTGTGACTGGATTTTAGCTTATTGGTTGTCAGGCCCTACTTTAGCCGCAATTTACCTAAACTGAGTTTGTCTGTCTCTAAAACTATATGTCAGTATTGGTTAGCATAGGGAGGCGTCTAGCTTCACCAGACCATTTAGAAAAAAGAAGAGTTAATTATTAAAAGTCTAATTAGAATTTAGTTGTGTTGTATCATTCATAACACAATATACTCTGAACTAAATAATTTGACAAAATGTTAATAATAAATGGATAAGAACCTAAAAAGTAATTGATTTCGACTATTTATATACAGTAGAAATAAAATAGAGTCAGTTGTACAAAAGTTATTTTAATTATTTTTCTTATGATATCTTATATAATCAAATATAAATTTCGAAAATGTTTCCTGCTGGCGTACAAACGCCTTCTAACTGGAATAAATTATATAAATACTTTGGTATTCATTTGATCCTCTATCTCCTTTTGTGTTTGCTTCTTCATTTGATAGAAATCGGATTACTTTATCTCTTTGAAAGCTCACAGTATCGTTATGTTTATTTTGTGTAACGTGTTCCCATTCTAATCTTAATCAAGTTATGCATAAAAAGCTGCAAAATTTTACCTTAAAAGCTCATAACATCATATGAGAAAATTTAACGGTTTCAGTTTATATATCAAACGATTTCATTACAATGCTAAGAATTTCTTGTATTACAATTACTGACCGTGACACATGACATAATTGTCAAAAATTACATGTTCATCGGCAATTTATAGAATACTTTTAGAAGCATCATACAATGCTTTTTGAAAATCAGTCAATTTCTATTGTTGGTAGAGTGACCGGCGGCTAGTGATGCCAAAGTTGCCAAATTTGCAGGCTCGTTAACATTTGTTACAATCTTAGTAGTTTTATTTAATTGTCAAATAAAATTATTAATGCCAATTCAACCTTGTTTTAATAAACTGTTTAAACTTGTAAATACCTTTCCTGCGGCCGTAACCACTGCTCCACATCGACCTCCGTTATAATTTCCGGTTAGAATTTATCGGAAACGAATGTGCAAATACAATCGGAAGCTCCGACCTATCGGAATCAGACCGCCGTAACATTCCTAATTGACACATAACAGCATTCTAGAAACTACCTATAACACTTTAATTAATTGTTCATGATTCTGCAATTGGCCTGATGAGATAATTACAGCCTGTATTTAGAATTTTTTATTTAAGATCGTCGAAAATATAGAAAGCGGTGTTAATATTATAGAGATTAAGTTTAGTTGCGTGATTGTATTATAATTAAAAATATTCCTATAAATTCATTAGTAAAGTATATTAGGAACAAAAATAGTGATAAAACGTCTATAACTCTACAATGATAAATCTTGAGATGTATATGTAACATTATAATATCCAAAATTAAAAGAAATTATATAATAATAAAATTTAACAAACAAATATTATTAGTTGAAAATAAAAAAAATATTTTTTTTTAAAGAAGCATTTCAAATGAAATAAATCTGTTTAATATTAATTATATGCATTTATCTCATTTCAACGGTTCAAATGTTTTAAATAACATTCGTCTACGTGTATACGACAGCTTTTATTTGATTCAATCATGTTATTCATCAATGCAGGAATTCATAAATATTTTTCCACAGTATCTACAACGCAAATATGTATTTTCGGAGTGTTTGTTTCTGAAATGCTCCCGAAAAGCAATATACTTTGAGAATACCTTTACATATATGGTACATTGACATGGACATTCAAAGCGCTCGTCTCGATGTATTTTCAAAGATTCTTTACTCGAAAATATTTTATAGCAAACCTTACATTTACGTTTGTTAGAATATTAATATCGTTCGTGACTTTTAAAAAGATAAAAAAGCTGAATATTCTTCGTTAGATTGGTTTTGAGAATGCATATGTTCACTGATGAGTTCTCGGGAACAGAATATTCCAGACGTGGGTGATATCTCTGCTCGAAGTAAAATTAGAAAATATCAAATATCAAATATGTGGCGATATATGGTCGGGTGCCATCACATACAAAGGTTCGACTTTTACATCAGCGTTGAGTTTAGGTTTTGTGTTATTTTAATTAAATATATTTTTACTTTCTGTTGTATATAGTAACTAAAAGAAACGTGGTAAGTTCGACTTCAGATTATTGAATGACTAGATAGATACACGTACATCGAAATTCATATTATATTTATACTAACATAAGGGAGGAAATTCATATTTCATGGTGGATACGTACATTGAAAGCTATTCAAAATAGTGCAGTTACAAAAAAAGTTTTTGAATACCTAAATATTAACATAAAAAAAGGTATTTACAAAATAAAACTTCCGTACGGTTCCGCAAATATTGTCTCCTTAAAAACTGATAGAGTGTGGTTGATAGGGTTTTAAATTGCAAGAGTTCACTAAAACTACAATTAGTTTCGAAATTTTGCAAGAAAATAACTAATATTGCTAATTAAATTGTAGATTTGAAAAAGGCGGGAAAGGATATTCTTTTATATATGCCAATAGTATAGGCAATAGCATATTGACTTTACTAGTTGTATTGATAATTATGAAATTATAAGTACATATTGTTTTTATTGTTATATTTATTTTAATTAAATAATGTTATTTTCAAAGTCAATAATCTTTATTGTTTTACGATATTGGCGCCAGCTGACGTAATTCTAAGTTCGAAAAGTGTCTCTCGTTGTCTGTATGAGTTTGCGCGTGTGTGTAAACGTGTAAGGTGGTTTGTTTATGGCGCCACAGTAAGGTCGGGAGCGGCGCTTCGCTCGCCACCAGGGAGGACCAACAGGCGTCTTACGCGGAACGAGAGCCGCTACCACTCCGGTGAGTCATATAATAAAGAAGCTATTGCTGGCCGTAACCGTGTCTATGGTCAGGTTTATGTGATGTCAGACTTCGCTGTCCTTTGTGGTGGGTTTATTTAAAAATATCTTTCTCGGTTTATCTTGGTATATTCATCAAACCGCATCGTTTGTTTACTATACTCTATAAAATTCTTAGCATGAGACTAAAAACAATTCTTACACCTTTGTTCAAATATTAACTAAAAAATAACTTTCTCACGTTTACATTCAGAGCATCTGTGTTCGGCAGTTTTTAATGCACTCAGTTCTTATTAAAAACGTAACAATAATTAATACAAGCATGAATAGAATTATGATTTAAATTTATACTCTATGGAATGGAATCGAATTCTTCATTATCTATTTTTAAATAATTTCTAGTCTTAATAAACTGTCATGTTTTATCTATGGTTATATGTAGTGCTGCCGGTTTGCATATCCATCTGTGAATTCTCGTACGAATTTGAAATAACTGCATATGTATGATACAGAAAATGCTGATGTTTAAATATAATTGTCAAAAAGCATTGCTTTAGGATAATTTACTTCAAGTGTAAGAGGAATATCAAATCTCTATATTTCAAGGCGAATGTGAAAACATCTTGAACTGTAATCGTAAAAATTAATCAATTATTATTTATAACTTGTTACAATGTTTTTTTTTACTTTATTAATACGTCACCGCTGTAGCATTAAGTATTTGTTTTATATCAATGTTTACTTAGACGTTTTTTTATTAAAATTTTTATAGAATGCCTATAGAATAGGTCAACCTATTTTCGTCATGATTACTTGGAAATATAAAATACGCTTACTAATTATGTTTCTACACTTAATACATCTAAAGCATATAAGTTTTGTGTGGAATATATAACATGCATGTATTTATTAAAGGGATGAAACTCCGTATAAATGAAACGCATTATTTCGATTAAATTGCAGGCGCTTAAGACTTATGTAATCGTTAGGTAATAATTATTCATTCTATAAATTCCTACATTGAATCTGTTAACCGATGTTCAAGCATGTTATAATAACACAGGCCTATCTTATACTCTACAATAAATAAGAACCGGCGTGACAACTTTTAAGTACATGATGACTCACGAATCCTTATCTTTTACGAAACTCGCGAATGTAATACACCAGAATTATAATATCATGACAGAATTATATCTATTATTTGAATTTTAATATTAAAAACATATTATATAAATTATATAATAAATAATTATATTAATATTTCTGATATCTATAATAGAAAGTTGTAGATACTGATAAGTTAAAGTTAATTTGATATTGCAGTTTTTATGTCGTTATATAAGATAAGCGTGCTAATTTGCATATCACGGCTTTTCCATTTATGAACGATGGTTCGTTACGCAGACGTAATTTCGATATATATCTCAACAGTTTGACTGCGAAGATAAGAAAGGAGATAGTTTACTGTTCAGTGCAGGCAAAAATGTAATGCACATCTATTTAGCGTCACAAACAATGTGATAACAGCTTCAACGATGTCTGTTAATATTTTTTCAATAGTGTAAAATTTATTTTACCAAAAGTTAAATAATAATAATAATTTTGAAATATATCACTGATTAAAATGATAGAGAATGTAAAGACGTTCATGTAGAAAAGAATTAACCTCATTTATTCCTTTCTTTGAATATTTATATACTTGTTCAATATCGTGA
The DNA here is from genome assembly GCA_025727935.1 of Hebomoia glaucippe. Taxonomy (NCBI): domain Eukaryota; kingdom Metazoa; phylum Arthropoda; class Insecta; order Lepidoptera; family Pieridae; genus Hebomoia; species Hebomoia glaucippe. The sequence goes on from JAOSYY010000008.1 coordinate 3,015,650, forward strand.
CAGTAGAATTGCAGAGCCTGTTTTCTGCGCGCTATGTCGGCGCGACCTCAATCCCAAAATACGAATACGACAATTAATGTCAAATTCAATGCACTGCGATTTCCCTCGTTACTGATAGAAGTAAAGAATACCAACTAATATTTCAAATCCCCGCATCGTATTCGTAAGATTATCAAGAATTAAGCGGGTATTGAGTATACAAAGATATCTTTAGATATAAATATTCTTGATAGAAAGCCGTGTAGGTAGAACGACTCGGTATTATACCAAGAAGCCTTCAGTTTGCGTCCCGTATGCCAATACGAAGAAAGTCAGACAATAAGTCCCTTCGAATACCGGATCGACTTCCAGAAATCCCGTTACAATGATATTACATTTCATGTTCCTTTATATTTATTTTTCCTTATTAGAGTTTTATTCGTTTATATTTAAAGTATAATATGTTATTGGTATATATATTATATACTAATAGCTTATACGAATACGAAATAAATACAACCAAATAAGGGCGTTGCGTGTGTCTGACACACTTTCTTTAACTTTGAATTTCGTCTATATCATTTTTGTGACGGATATTGTTTTATACACTTCCTTGGCGATTGACTAACCACTAATCTTAATTCAAGACCCCACCAGTAACATACAACATAATTCTTATTAAACACAAACTACCCTTGTTGAAATAGAAAATTGCTCAATCTTTTTATTTGCAAATATTTACCTAATTGGCAAACTACTTTACATTTTAATCCGTCTAAACTATTTTTATTCACAAATAACTAGTATTTAATGGTATATACTTAAGCGTGTTCCTAATTAAATTGTAAAACCTATTCCAGTTGCAACTGGATTGGTATGTACCTAAAGGTAACCCGATTCCGACAGCAATTTTATAGGTACGGGAAAATGTTGCCTTGTTTAACTTCAACCCACTACGTTCCTAACAGCCTGTATTTCTCATTTCCGTATCAAAGTGCCAACCTTATATTCGTATGTGAATAATTCTTTTGAAACCGTTAAAGGAATTGGTGATATTTCATTTTGAAAAATTACAAGTATGTATTTAGATATAACGGTAATGTTCAGTTAATAAAAAGTTAATGTTTACTTATAAAAAAATCGTGGACATAAAACATAAAATTATAGTGTTTAAGTGTTCGTCATAGTATATTTATTTAAGTAGAGGAAAACATTGTTAAATATTAATGTGTGCGCAGCTTGATTATAAATTACTTTAGTATCAATAATGTGTAATATGACTTAATTCGGATTCCTTTTAAAAATAGATGTCATTTTTCAATTTATGCCTTAATATTGGAGAAAGCCTATGTCCCTTTGACGAAGTTTGGCTGAATATTTCGTGAAAAACGAGTTTGTTGCATCCCTACTAGAAGAGTCCAGTATACCATTTAATTGAAATACCTGCAGAATACACCTTTTGTACATTTGTAAGGTAATTTTGCAATACAGTTTTCTACTCCAAATTCGTAGAGCGTTTATAAACTGTTGTGTGTTCGTGTCCCAACTTCCGTCCTGGTAATCCTTTTATATTTACTATTGGCTTGATTCTTGAACTTTTAGCAGCTGATACATACAAGCAAAATTTCTATGTAATAATTAATAATTTTAACTTTAATCTCATTGACGATCGAAAAACAGCCAGTTACTTATTTTATCGTCTGAAAGTAACTACTCGTAACTTAAATAAAATAGAATAATTTGTATACGAATATCAAGTAAGTATTCCTAAAACATCATTAATTACAATGTAACATATAAGGCTTAGTTATATTTCCTTAATTTATCTAAGTGCTTCATAATGAAATGAAAGGGAATGTTAATTTAAGGTTGTTGGAAAATTTATCGACTTGTTTGAATATTGCACAAATTCTTAACAAGATCGAGATTTCAGGTTATTCAAGATAAAATTATGTATTCTATAATTTTGTTCTGTATTTGTGGAGGACATGTTATATAATTTAGATGTATTAAATAATTCAAAAATATTTTTAAACAGTATTATTCTGCCTTGTAATATCAGATTTTTTTTAATATAATAAAATATTTACTATAAGGTGGTATATATTAATGAAGAAAGAATATTACCTAACTGTGTCTGTTGTTAAATTTGAGTTTAGTTTATAAATATACGCTATAACTGTTTATGTCTCGAAGTTTATAAACTCCGCAGGAGCTGTTATCGAAAGTAAATTTGTGTGTTTTGATTGCTGAATATTGCGTGGATTTAGCGCTTAACCTCGATCTTCGTGGGAGATTTTAGCACAGCTATTTTAATTATAACACATTAATCGAACATGCAACCAGATCTATAACATAAATTGATTATCTAATATTTCACACAGTTTTTGTTCTTGACGCGTTCCTCTGCGAACAATTTAAATTTGAAAAACTTTAAATGTAAATGATAGATTGAAAAAAAAGAATAAGGTCATAAACTAAAGTTTTAACAAAGAAGTTGATTTTTATTAATATGTGTATACAGATATATTTAATAGATAATTTTTGTTATGAAACACTTTGTTAATTAAGCTTTTAATCTCGGGAATATTAATTTTATTATATTAGTTGTGATGTAAAACTAATTTTGAATATAAGCTCTTGTCTAAATAATATTATCTGAATACGTAATCTAAAAAATTGTATTGTACACGTTACATATACATGTGAGCAATGTCCAGTCGAGTTGATCATTCCTTTCTACTTACCGTCGGGTGATAAATTATTATAATATTAAAATAATGAATAAAACCATACCTCCCTTTTGCAATGTTCTTACTATGTGTGTTATATATTCTAATTTACCTGACCCTCATTAACCGCAAACAACGGAACGCAATAATAACACCTGTTTCATCTTCCACATTCTATTTACACTGTCGCATCACAATCACCGATTTAAATTGAAACAAAATTAATTATCGATAGTTTCCGGAACATTATTGACATGTTAATTTAGTAATAATGTGTATAAAAATATTAATTTACTATCCATACTATCCATTAGATGAAGGGATGGTAAACAATCGATTCTGACTAAAAAATACATGTTTTTAACACTTTTTATTAGTATTATTTACGCTCCATCTTGTAAGTACAGCTAAATGAATCGATAGTTTCATAAAAATACATTACTTTACTAAAAAAAAGAACCAGCAATGAAGTATGATAAAAAAAATAGCTGGACTAACATGATGGAGCGAAATAACAGTAATAAAACGATTAAAAAATATGATTTTTTTTAGTCAGGGTCGAATTGTATTTCGTCCCTTCATCAAAGTTATAATTAGTACTATCACCTGTCTTCGTTTTCGGGAGCACTCACGAAACACCCTGTATACAATGTTCTAGTGTCGAATAATATATCTGGTGTGGGGTTGTAATGAACGATATTTTTTCTTCAGAGCAGGTGCTTGATTGTCTCGTCCTAACAATAAGTAATTCTTGATTTTCATAGGATTTTCTTCTATTTATTTTACGTCAAATAAAATTAATCAGGTTTTACTTGAGGCTTTTACGTTTATAAACTACGCATGATGTTAGAATCTTCTAATTGAAGTTATAAAACAAAAACCCTCTTGTTTTAGCATGTTATTGAAATGTTTGCATATTTTTTTGGTTCGCTTCAAGTCGTTGTCTATAGATATTGTTGCATGACTGTAATCGTCTTTGTTGAATAGGAATTAATTGTTTGCTTGTTTTACAGAAGTGAGACAGGAGGCTGTACAGCAGGCGTTGGCTGAGATGCAGAATAGGCCTAAGCCGTCACTGCCTATGCCGTCAAAACGTACCTCCATGATGGCGAAAAGCCCGGATAGGGAAAGACATGACTTGTGTATGTAATAACATTAGTATTTTAATGTCACTCGAAATATTTGCAGGAGCCCTTTAATTATATACCATAGAACTATATTTCTTTTTCTTTTTTTATTGTGTGTTCATGTCGATTTTGTTAACGACTTCTAGTAGTACTGATTTAAGATATGTAATGTTTAATGTGGATAACACTGTTCCCTGACATCGGATTTCAAAGGAACAAAGACGATGTGACGTTCCGAAATACGGTTAATATTGTTTATTTATTTACCTACTATGGACAAATTTTGGAATGCTCTATTGAGAAGGTCGCCTTTTATTGGATAAAAATATATTGTCTAAATTTCTGTATCGTTTAATGCATGAATTTAGGGCACTGTTCAAAAACGTAACTATTTCTAAGCCAAAGTTATCCGTCCTTTGAATCCTATGAGGTAGCCGGTTTGTTATTGTGCAAACTTTGTATTAAAGCAACAAACAATAATAACCGGTATGTGTTGGTTTTGTGCTAAGAATTCCAATCTGAACGTAAGAACGAACAACTTCAGTTTGTTTAGTAAATACTTCACTCAATTATATTCTTCAGTTATAAGGAACCTTCGACGCACTTTCAACTCTTTTTGACATTTAATGTTACGTACATTAAAAGTATTTCAAAATTTGGTACATTATATCATTTTTAGGTGCTTGTATAAATGGATTTTTATATCCGAAATAAAATTTGTCTCGTTTATAATGCAAATTAATAACAACATTGTTCTTGAGTTGTTTAGTCATGGGTATTCGTATTGACAGCTCTATGATTTTAAGACCACGGCGATGGTTCTCATTACTAAAGGTAATGAGAACAATGGCTAAGAGGTATACTTGTACAGCTTCAAGCTCCGAGGAAGACTCATGTGCGGGTGACTCTGAGCTACCTCCGCCGCCAGAGATGGGTTCACCCCCCTCTCGTCGCCCGGCAGCGCCTCACCCCCGTGCGCACCCTCATCCGCTTCCTCAACCGCATCATGCTAGGGAAAAGAAACACCTGCCAAGGGACAAGACTGACATCGATTTATCTGAAATTACACACTTACCAACTTGTAAGTTATCTGAAATTATATTTTAACTGTTACACATATGAACTTGCAGCTGTTAATAAATACTATGAATTTAAATTTAAAATCAGAATATTGTAAATTAAACCCATTTCATATATATGAGCTAGATTTATTGCTTTCGTTATTAAAATTTGGATTGATGCGAGTTAAAGGGTCACGCTCGAAATAATGTCGAAAACATGTTTTTTAATAATCTATTAACGTCGTGGAAAGTTTTGATTTATTTAATAATATCAGGTAAAGTGCATTCATGTTCACTGAAATTTTATCGAACTGAACGTTGTAATTATCCACAGTTAATTGTGAATTTTCGGACATGGCACGGTATTTATAAAAAAATTCAATAAACGCGTCTATATTTTCATACAAGACAGATTTTTACAAAATTTAACTATAATACCATCGTTTAAAGTATTAATTCATATACTGAATAAAAGCATTTTACAGGTTTTAAATAATGATGTATGTGCGGCTGTATAAAATTTTTAATTTTTAAACTATTGCCATTTTCCTCAAAGATGCGAAAAAAACGTAATTAAATTTAGTTCTAGTATGTCTGTATTACGTTTATAATTGTTTCTGAATTAAGTTTTGTACTCATGAAAAATTAGACCATAGTAGATGGATAGTCAGAATTATTTAAAAATCATTAAATAAACATACATTCTTAGATATTCAACCTGATGTGACACACACGTCGGCGGGTGCTCGCCGCGGTGGGGCCCTTATCGCTGATAGAGTGCAATGCTATTCACAGCCTGAGGACACCGGCACTGGTACGGGAAGATGGAAGGTATGTAATGAAGTAAAAAAAATATTTTCATCCCTGCACATACATGACAGAAACGGCCTAATTGTGGACAGATATTTTTTAAGTCGTTTAGTTATCTTCTATTAATTTATATCTACATGATCTATACTAGGAAATACTTATCACAGTATCTTGGAAAACCTGTAGATTCTGAAAGAAACATTTTGATTGAGACATCCACACCCTGCATAGGAATTTTAGTCATTTATCGATATACACGTATACCAGTATCAAAGTTAGTGCTTATGTCATGGCGACTGATTCATCCGTTAAGCCGGACCTGTATTATTAAATATGCTACTTTCGATCGTTGATAGTAATTGAAAAACCATATAATTTACTTAGTTATATACATTTATATATTGTGCATTCAATTAATACCCACTGGCGTGGGGTAGTGAGTCAGGTGTGTTTACCACTCCCTTTTAACAATGTTATTTTGTTAATCAACCTACACTTTGCTTAAGTGCTTTTTACATGTGCGGTATATTTTAATTGACGGTTTAAAATGTCCCCGGGTGCATTGCAAATAGTAATTTAATTACAATCTGTAATTGGGTCACCAACAAGTTATAGCTGCAATTTTCGCTGAAAAATAATATCATTATAAAATTCTATTTAATGTATCCAATCTTTAATGGCTTAATCACTTAGGTGTCTGCCAAAATTCAACAACTCCTTAACACTCTTAAAAGACCCAAGAGGCGACCTTTGCCGGAATTCTATGAAGATGATGATATAGAGTTAGAGATTGCTGCAAATCCAAAGGATCCGAACGCGCCAAAACCAGAAGGCGGTACTATGACTCCAGCGGTCGGTGACCAACTTGTATTGCCAGCTGGTTTGCCAAGAAACTTGGAAGCAGCTTTACAAAGATACGGAACAGCTTCGTTTAAAGCCAATGTCGCTACAGTTCTCGATCCAAACGGAAAACTTAGCAACTCGTTGACTTACGGTAAGCTCTATTAACATACATATTTAGAAGTTATAATTATTTCAACTGTTTCAAATAATTTAGCAGAGTGTTTAAAATTTTCTATAGATTAACGAACATATTTTTTTCTCACCTCAAAATTGGTATTCATCTAACAAATTTTCCATTAGGTAAACTCCTGAGCCGTTCTCTAAAGATCGCTTACGCGTTGCTCAACAAGTCGTTCACATCGAAATCGACCAGCGGTGGTCCGTTAACAGGAGATAACAACATTAAACCTGGAGACAGAGTGGCATTAGTATACCCAAACAATGACCCCATAAACTTCATGTGTGCGTTCTACGGGTGTCTTCAAGCGGGCGTGGTGCCTGTTCCTATAGAAGTACCACTGACCAGGCGAGACGCAGGATTGCAACAAGTTGGTTTTCTTCTGGGCTCTTGTGGAATCCAGTATGCGCTCACATCGGATGCCTGTTTGAAAGGTAAGTGACACGCATATCAACATTTTTTGTTTTTAAAACAATGTTCCCGAGAGCATAGTTCTTTTTAACACCCTTTTATTAGATTCACTTGTACATGTGTCGTGTCCTATAAAATACTATTTTCGTTGTTTATTTTATTTTGACACAGTTTGTACTTGTCGCTAGAATAAAAAATAGCTATATTTAACGTGCATACAGTTCGCATATACTATACAATTCATGTCGCCCATTGACACCTCCAAGATCAGTAGATCTAGCAGACGCATTGCCAACCTTAAGGCCAAAGCCACATTACATCACTTTTGTGATACATAGTGACGTTCTGCTGCCTGCCTTATGTATTCTTATTTCGAGTATTCGAAAATTCATAGACTGAAATCGAAACACGATTCACGATTTTTTCATAAGTATTACGTGATCCGGACAGAACTTATAGATTATTAAGAGTTCATCCCACTATATTTAGTACTCAAAATGCCATTGTTTGAAACTCGGCCTGACACAGGCAGGTCAAACGGCAGATATACAAAAATAACATTTTTAAAAATTGAGGACTCTAACCGGGACTCGAACCTAATGTTCTGAACGTCGCGATTGCTTTACCCGGCCGCTAAACTACTGAGCCCTCTTCTCTAGTTGAAATATGTGCCTTTTCAATTTAAGCTTAAAACGAAACGTAAACGTTGTCGCAATCGTACTTTTAATTATAATTAAATATTGGCAATATTTTTTTTCTAATCAACGCGTCGTATTAAAGTATGATTTTATACTTAATTCTGATGTTGATGTAAATACTCGTAGTTGAGTCTCTTAGAAGTGATTTGATTATGGGTTCTGGGGCAAAGAATTTTCTAGTTTTATCTTTCAGACTACATCTAATATGTATGGACTTACACGAGTGGATAGTTCATATCTCGCCAGATATTTTGCTTGGTTCTAATTATTACTAAAAGCTATGCAATAAGACTGTGAAACTCTGTATTGATTTTGGATGTTTTATGCAAATTACTAATTTTACTAACGATCTTTCTGCGCGACGTTTATTATTATTTTTATTCTAAATTACGCATAGTATAAATGATCAAAATACAAACAAAATTAGAGCTTATCGTTTATAGCTACTGGAGATTATTCATCTGTATTACAACTTGTCTTTTAAACAAATGAAATTTATCATTTGAAGCTGAACTAATTGACGTTGTAATTATTCATTTGTAAAACTTAAATATATATAGATATAATTGTGTTAGAGTCAAGTAGTTTTTATATATTTTTAATGATTTGAAAAAGTTAGATCTACTGTGCATATAATATGAATAAGGTGTATATTAAAAAAAAGTTTTTACTGGATATATATTCGTTTCACTTTATGCAACGTTGAATTTAATTTAATATAATGATTATTTCTGTACTTGAAACATATTTCCGAGTAACGGGTATGCGTTGAAACAACTAAAATTCCATAAATGTTTCACATGTCTGTCTGAAAATTGGACGAATTTATTCGATGTTTCGCTGCGTTATTAAATTCCATTTTCAATATATTCCAGGTTTTCGAAGTTTGTAAAAAACCATTGTACTGATATCGAAATAGTTTTCAACTCGATTCGTGTTCGTCTGATAGTTAACCAGAGGAAATTATTTTCTAAACGTGGCCTGGTGTGTGTGTGTAATGTATGTATATGTATATATAAAGCAATATCAATGTTAACATTTTAAACATTTTATTACATACACTAGGCACAGTAATACTAATTACATTATTTAATCAATAAAATTTTTACTAAGATTTGTGACTAATCTTAACTGAGTGGACCTGGATCACGCCTTCGTCTAAATCGCAATCTGGCATGTTAATTATAGTACACAATTGATTGCTATATTTCGAATTTTCTAGTTTTACTTTCGCAAAAAGTCATAACCTGTGACTACCATATGTTTGCGAAAAATTCAACAAGAGTCCAAAGGAGTCCATTTCCACATTTACAATGTGTATCTTTTAGGATAACTTTCAATTGATCAATTAATTGCTTACAATAAGAATCTAACTTTACGTTAGAAACCAAGATATTATAAATTAGTAACATTGTATTAATTTATGGACTCTAAAGCAAAGCGGTGGGAAAAAAAGCAACCGCGATTCCAGAGCACCGGGTTCGAGTCCGCTCGGAATGCAATTTATATTTCTAAATTTTGATTTTTTTCTTTCTGGCTTCAGCCGGACTAGTGTGAAAAATACTGGCATTCTGAGTATTAATCGTGATAGGAACTCCTAATAAATTATATGGTCCGTCTGAAAGAACGTCATTAATTAATCACTGATCTAATATGGCTAAGATCTTACGATTCGCATCTCGTAGACCTCTTGGTGTTGGGGGTTGTCTTTAGGCTATAGCAATCATTTACAACCAGGTGAACTGTATACTCGTTTTCCTTTCTATGGTATACAAAAACAATATTATGTTATATATTTAAACTTAAATGATATTTAATTTAGGCCTACCGAAAACATCTTCGGGCGACGTAGTGTCTTTCCGTGGTTGGCCATCTTTGCACTGGGTGTCGACTGAGAAGTTACCCCGCCCGCCCCGCGACTGGATACCCCCGCCTAGACCTGCAGAGGACACTCCAGCACATATTGAGCACACTTCAGCCGTGGATGGCTCTGCAATGGGTGTTATAGTAACGAGGTGAGACAACACCTTATTATAAAATACATGATTTAGTATCACTGAGGTATATATACAAATTAACGCAATTTTGTAGAGTTTAGACAGAAGCTATATCAAAAACATTCCATCAACAATATGGTAATTAAATCTGATCTAAGGAAGGAATTTTTATAACAACACTCATAGCGTAATTTTTGTTTCTATTTCTTTCACACTCTGTACACGCCTAGCACACTATTTGTGGACAGAGCTCTATAATGCACAGATTGCCAATGACCCTTCCACTTTAAAGGTTACTGATTATGTTTAACTTATCAAACGGAAAGACGTTCTTTGCTAAATTTAAATTAATAAAAGTTTTTTATAATATACACGCGTCCACAAATAAGCAATGTTTAGTGTAACACAAATGTCAAACTACAAAATTTTAAAATGAAATCGAATTGAATTTATAAGTTGCGTATGCCATAGACGTCGTCTTGTACACTAAGAAATTTCTAAGAACGTCGTCTAGGAGACCAAACTGTAAATCTAAATCATTCCCGAGACCACTTGAACGCACACAAAAATTTCATCAAAATCTGTCCAGCCGTGTTAGGAAAAGTTTAATTACATACACTTGCATATAAGGATTAACAATCATCAAAGTAGCTGTTCTGTAGCGTTATTTGAAAAAAAAAATTGTATTACATTAAAATTACAAATTTTCCCTCGCAACAAAGCTGAAGTACAGAAAAGTCCGATTGCTTTTTTTTTAAATAGGACGTTATGCCGCCGGAGTTGTGAAAACAACTGTTCATTATTGTGTTTCGAATACTTTGTGTTATTTTGAACGGATTCATTGTAGGAACACACCGGAAAAATGTAGATAAGTTTAGACACAAGCAATACAGCACGAAATCTAGTTATCTATCTCGAAGTTTTATTATTCTGTGTCGATAACAGTCCGTATACATAAGCACGATAGTATTAGTCATATTCGCTTAACATTGTTGCACGGTAACGCGTCAAACAATAACAACTAAAGCGGATTTAATGAAGTTTCACTCTTCGTTAGCTTGGCTTTGTTCTCCTGGAATGGTTCTGTCAATTTGAAAATGTCTGGAAACGTATATAAAACGTAATAGACATTGACTGACGCCTTTGCATATTTCAATCTGAATTTAAATTTTTATATTCAGATCGGCTTAAAATTCTTTACCGTAATAAGAGGTCAACTTTGCTATTACGTTATTTTACTAACTGCATTAATCATTGCATTATTAACTGTCAGCACCCTTATATATTTCTGTATAGAAGTATAGGAGTATAAGTCTAAACATAATTTGTTGTAATACTGTTTCTATCAGAAGTCAAAATTATATGTCGTCAATAATATAATTTGTAAGTCATATTGCGATAGTTGTTATATAAAATTTATATAATATATTTTATATAATATGATTGTTATTATATAAAAGTATATTGTATATATTTTTGAGTAAAGCAAAGTTAAAAGTGTATTTATAAATGTTCTATTACGTATATCTTTTGCTTGTGATAGTCTTATTAATTTTCATGCATGATCGTCAATTTGAAAATAATTTAGGTGCTTCATTTTTTTATACGATAGGAAGGCAAACCAGCATAAAGGTCACCTATACTAAGCGATTCCCGTCGCACATGGGCATTTCCAAGATCAGTAAATCGAGAAGACGCGTTGCCAATCTTAAGATCATAGCCATTGTACGTCAATTGTCATTTTTAGTGATGTTCTACTGCCGGCCCTGTTTATTTTTATTTCAAGTATTCGGAAATTCATAGATTGAAATCCAAACGCGCACGGCACTTCACCACTTTTCCATCTATAAACGGTTGCGCATAACCCGAACGGGACTTATACTTAAATTATTCTTAAAAGTTAATACTTAGTCGTATAAGAAATTACTTAACGTCACGTTATTTTTCACGATTGTCTGGCGATGTCTATCACGGAAATGCGATTATATATTAAAAGTGGTGTTTCACTTGTGGTCGTAGCATTTTAATATTTCAAAAGGTAACCTTCAATAACCACGTTCATAAAAATTTGGGCTAATATGACAATTATGACATCTCAGTGTATTGTTCTATGAAGACTGCTTAAATTGCAAATTGAAAATTATAAACTACATTGAAGTGTGAATAACAGCTTATTTATATGCATATGAATGTAAGCTATATGATATTATAACATATATCCATTATATAAGATTTTAGTCAGTCAGCCTCTTTAATTCCAGCTAGTCTGGGAAACGTCTGGAATTTTCACTAGATTTTTCTTAGTATAATAATTCCGGTTCGCACGACGTACCGTAACCCCATGAAATTCTATATCGTTTACTGGCAAATGTATGAGTTTGTTAGGTTTCTTCTGACATAAAAATCATTTATAAGTAGGTACACGATATTAACGCGACTGAAACCGCGGGATAGCATATCGCATTTGTTATATGAATACGTATTAATGGTATCATATATGTTATATTTTAGGGCATCAATGCTTGCACACTGTAGGATGTTGTCAGTGGCTTGCAACTATACGGAATCTGAACATATGGTGTGTGTTTTGGACTTCAAGCGCGAAACTGGCTTATGGCACGCCGTGCTTGCCAGTGTATTAAATGGCATGCATGTCATTTTCATACCCTACGCTTTGATGAAAGTCAGCCCGGCATCGTGGATGCATATGATAACAAAATACAGGTAAGTGATAATTAATCAAAGGATGTAATTTCGTAATACGCTGCAAAGTCAAGAATAATAGTTATAAATCGAAATATTCTAATGCAGAATAAACTATGTCTTGGCAAGTACTAGAAAAAATATTGTATATCAAGGACTGTTAAATTACCAATACTTCTTTGTTCGAATTATTTATACGTTTCAATAATACTTGCGCTCAGAACTTAATAGAGCGTTCATTTTTTGTAGATTTTGTTGTATAACTTTAACATTATGAAGTATTTCTTGTTAAGTTATCCTTACAATTCAACACCGCTGAGGTCCGTTAAGGTCGTATTATGGAGTTCGAGTAAGAACTAGATGTTGCGATAAAAACACGTAACAAACGTGTTTTTTATTTCTGCACGGATATATTTCATTTCTCAAAAACATCTTAATCGTTTCGTTGAATTACTGAATTACATGATCTATCGGTAGTTTTTGCCAGCGTATTGAGTAGCATTTTTGCACGTCCTAACAATAATCAATTTACGAATAATGTCATATTTGAAGTTAAAGCATAAAACGTCATGCATTATTACTTTTTATTGAGAGAATTGAAAAGAAATTAAATAAATTACAATTACTCTGTGTCGATTAGATTAACTATAATTTAGACTAGAAATGTCAGACTAATATATGAGTCTTATTAAAAGAAAATTCTGAGGACTGAAAAGTAGATATTGTTTGTGGTTAACTACTTTTAAATACTTAGTTGTGTAAATAGTACCTACTTCTATTGCACCCAGCTTTACAGACTCGCATAGCCCCCAACTTTCTTTTTCATTTTCTATAAGCCTGTTATACGTATTCGTTCATTTGAGATTATTACTAGGGTAGCACCCAAACTCCCGGGTTTACGCCCGGGTATGCGGATATACCCTTACAAACTTTTGTCTATTAATTTTGTAACTCTTGTAATAAAATACGCGTTAAGTACTAAAGAGTTTTAGTTAAGCTTGAACCTAATCATATATATATAAACAAATAGGGCATCAGTAGCAATTGTGAAATCGCGAGATCTTCACTGGGGTCTTCTAGCGACGCGTGATCACAAGGAAATCTCACTCGGCTCGCTTCGATTGCTGCTTGTTGCTGACGGTGCCAACCCATGGTCATTGTCTTCTTGCGATCAGTTTCTCTCTGTATTCCAGAGCAAAGGTATGACTGACTTTGTTATCGTAATTTGATATTTATGACACACGCGAGCACAAATATTACATTATTAAAGATTCGAGCACGCAAATAGGTAACACATAAAGTAATAGAATTGTCTGTTGTCGAAATTGAAAAACAATAAATGTATATTTACGAAATTGAAGAATGTTCCAAGTCTAATAGATTTAAGACTACAGATCTGTTATAAAATGTTTTTCTATTTCACCGTAGATGACTAATTTATAAAGATAAAACTTACCATATATGTATGCATATATATAAATATTGATCACATTTGACGATGTGACCTTATAATTACTATTATGTACTCAATAGTAACGAGCTAAATTATAATTATTCAACAGCTCCTTTAAAACCTTCAGGGCAAAAAATATACTTTCATGTGATGATGTCATTGTCATTGTTCGTTAGTTAATAATTACTGTGGTGTCGAAGGTCGCTACTATTAACTTGTGTTGTCAGTTTCAGTTATATTTAGATAAATTTATTTCGTTAAAGTTCCTACTAATTTTCTGATATCGTTATTGAAAATAACACACACAGTTTAAACATCGATTGTCTTACTAACGTCAAAAGTTTTCATGTTCTATCAAGCTTAGTACTGCATTTAGTTGCGGCCGTTGAAGGGGAATCTGAAAGCAGCCAAATCCTACTTGCATAAGCGTGTTCTCTTACAACGGTTGCGGCAATCCCTGACTCTACTTTTGATTATTTACACAGGTGTACGAGGTGACGCGATATGTCCTTGCGCTTGTAGCAGCGAGTCGATGTCCGTTTGCATCCGTCGCGCAGGACGCGGTGGTTCTTCCGCTGGGCGTGGGGTACTATCCATGTCAGGCTTGTCGTACGGCGTGGTCAGAGTCGACGCGGAGAATTCTCTCACATCCCTCACGCTTCAGGATTGCGGCCAAGTTATGCCCTCATGTATGTGTTATATTCAGCCTCTTTGACGCACCGCCCGAAAGATTATACCTTTTAAATGTTTTAGAGTTTGTTATTATATTTAAACATACCACTCCGGTCGTACAGTGTACTGGTTTAAGTGTAGAAAGGTTACGATAATGTTTTGTTCACTAAAGATTTTTCAAACAATATTGTTTGCTCTTCAGGTGTAATAGTTGTGGTGAAAATGGAAGGTCCAGCATATCTGTGTAAGACTGACGAAGTGGGAGAAATATGCGTATTGTCGGGTGCGACGGGTTCGGGCTATTGGGGCCTCCCCGGATTGACTAACACTGTCTTTAGAGTACGTCCTTTAGATGCTGACGGTGAAGCGATCGGCGAAGAACACTATGTAAGGAGCGGTCTATTGGGATTCCTCGGACCTGGAGGTGAGTCAAACAAACGGGAACCATTTCCTTAATATACACGTAATTTTAACTTAATTCTGAGATTATATCAGATTCTTAAGATTTGTTAGTAGGTATGTTAGATTATGTCATGTAAGCTAAAATTCCATTGAATTAGAAAACTGTAATGATGGAAATTTTTGAAATAAATAATTTAATACGTTATCAATATAACGTTGCTGATATAATCAATATCGAATGAACTAGATGTGACAAACAGGTTTTAAAAAACGAGATGCAAATCACGATCATTTTATACATATTGTGTTCATTTTATTTTTTAAACTAATGAACTAGAATATCAATACTACCTTTTATAATTCTGCATGTAAAATAATTAGATGTATTTGCAATTTCTAAATACTGACATTAACTTTTGTATCCATTGCTCAGGCTTGGTTTTCGTTTGCGGTTCTCGCGATGGCCTGATGACGGTGACCGGCCGTAAGCATAATATGGACGACATTATAGCCACTGTGTTGGCCGTAGAGCCCATGAAGTTCATTTACCGAGGGCGAATAGCGGTGTTCTCTGTGCGAGTGTTGCGCGATGAAAGGATCTGCATTGTCGCCGAGCAGCGACCAGATTGCGGTGAAGAAGAGGTATATTTTAAAAGTGACGCGATTATGTTTTCAAAGAAATCTTTATTTTTATGTAAATGTAAACATTAAACGCTATCCTTTGGTATTGGCGGCGACAATGAAATCTGTCGAGAAAATGACATCTACTTTTTTATTATTTTACAGTCGTTTCAGTGGATGTCGCGCGTTTTACAAGCGGTAGATTCTATTCACCAAGTTGGCATATATTGTCTGGCTCTAGTTCAGCCGAACTATTTGCCCAAGACTCCTCTCGGTGGTATACACTTAAGCGAGTGCAAAAGGCGATTTCTTGAGGGCACTTTGCACCCCGCCAACGTTCTCATGTGTCCACATACCTGTGTCACCAACCTTCCAAAACCTAGGGAAATACATTCAGGTATAAACTGATTTATATTTTAATATAAAATAAAAATAGCATTTTCGTTCAATTAAAAAATGTCATGGCCTTCTTTTAGATGTTGGCCCTGCCTCTGTAATAGTGGGCAATCTTGTTCAAGGCAATCGCCTCGCCTCAGCCCAAGGCCGTGATATGGGATATTCTGATGACTCTGATGCAGCCCGCAAGGTAATATAATATGCCAAGCTGATATATAAAGCTACAGTCTAATACAAAGTATGAACGTATGCTAATAAAATTAACTTTGTTTCAGTATCAATTCATATCTCAGATTTTAAGGTGGCGCGCACAGAGTACGTCTGATCACGTGATATTCACGTTGCTCAACTCGAAAGGTGCTGCCACTAAAGTCCTCACATGCGCTGAATTACATAAAAAAGCTGAAAGGATCGGCAACCTGCTGTTAGAGAAGGGACGTGTGAATACTGGCGATCATGTCGCACTCATATTCCCGCCGGGGCTTGATCTTATTTGCGCATTTTACGGTTGTCTCTATGTTGGCGCTGTCCCAGTCACCATTCGCCCACCGCACCCGCAAAACCTTCATACCACTCTACCAACAGTTCGAATGATAGTCGACGTCAGCAAAGCTACACTAGTCCTTTCAAATCAATCTGTGATAAAACTATTGCGCTCCAAAGAGGCTAGCAATGTAATTGATAGCAAAGCTTGGCCTATTACTCTCGATACGGATGACATGCCCAAAAAGAAATTACCTATTTTATACCGAGCGCCAACTGCCGAAATGTTAGCTTATTTGGACTTTAGTGTTTCTACCACTGGTATGTTAGCAGGCATCAAAATGTCTCACGCGGCCGTTACCTCTCTTTGCCGCTCTATGAAGATTGCCTGTGAATTATATCCATCCCGTCACATAGCCCTATGCCTGGATCCTTATTGTGGCCTGGGATTTGCTCTGTGGTGCCTTAGTAGCATCTATTCCGGTCACCATTCAATTCTCATCCCTCCCTCTGAGGTGGAAATTAATCCCGGTCTTTGGCTCAGCGCAGTCTCACAATACAAAGTCCGTGATACATTCTGTTCTTATGGAGTAATGGAGTTGTGCACTAAAGGTCTCGGAAGCTCAGTGAATCAATTGAAAGCGAAAGGTATAAATTTGGCCTGTGTCAGGACGTGTGTGGTAGTCGCGGAAGAGCGACCAAGGATAAATTTAACAAATTCATTCTCTAAGCTATTCTCAGCGTTAGGACTCAGTCCGAGAGCTGTTTCGACATCATTTGGATGTCGAGTGAATATTGCAATTTGTCTACAAGGCGCTTCTAGTCCTGAGCCTTCGACGGTCTACGTAGATCTACGAGCTTTACGAAACGACCGCGTGTCATTGGTCGAGCGAGGCAGTCCTCATTCTCTGTGTCTCATGGAATCTGGAAAATTATTACCCGGTGTGAAAGTTATTACAGCCAATCCGGAGACTAAAGGTCAATGTGGGGATTCCCATTTAGGCGAAATTTGGGTACAGTCGCCACACAACGCGAGCGGTTACTTCACTATTTATGGAGATGAAAGCGACTATGCCGACCACTTCAGTGCTCAATTAGTGACTGGTAATACAGGGGAGGTGTACGCGCGCACGGGATACCTGGGCTTTTTGAGGCGAACTGAAATAAGTACCACTGGCACTGGTGATGACACGTCTCTATTATCACGTGACAGTGACACAGAATCGTTGGCTTCTGCGTGCGGCAGTATGAGCGGGTTAATGTCCGATTCACACGACACCCACGACGCTGTATTCGTAGTAGGCGCTCTAGACGAAACAATAATGCTCCGCGGAATGCGTTATCATCCTATAGACATAGAGAATTCAGTTATGAGATGTCACAAGAAGATAGCAGAGTGGTGTGTATAATGTTTTTAGATCTAATTTTAAATCAATGCCTTACGAAGATAGACGTTCATGTTGACCCATTTTTAATTGTATAAATAACTAGCGGACCCTGCAAACGTCGTTTTGCCACATAAAAATAGGGGTTTATTGTAGAGGGGTGAAAATTGGGGGTTGTATGTATTTTTATGCTGTATTATAAAAAGTAAAAACAAAAAATTAAGGGTTAACAACCTGTATCACTTATGGGGATGAAAAATAGATGTCCGATTCTAAGACTTACTGAATATGCATATGAAATTTCATGAAAATTGGTCGAGCCGTTTCGGAGGAGTATGAGAACGAACATTGTGACACAAGAATTTTATATATTAGATTATCTACATGATTATGTCATAATTTCCAGCGCGGTGTTCACATGGACAAATCTTCTCGTGGTGGTCGTGGAGTTGGATGGCAATGACAGTGAAGCTCTCAACCTTGTGCCCCTAGTCACCAACACGGTACTTGAAGAACACCATCTGATCGTGGGCGTGGTCGTTGTCGTTGATCCTGGAGTGGTGCCCATCAACTCGCGTGGCGAGAAACAGCGCATGCACCTTCGCGACGGATTCCTTTCCGATCAAATTGATGCCATCTATATCGCATACAACATGTAATATTCACCCAAGCACGGCATACGCAAACGGCTTGACACTGTTAGACGACAACCGAACAAGTGATTCACGATTCGCACTATAAATGTTAGAATTATCAAAAATGCTACCGAGACATGTCAACTGCTTGTGTATCCATGCTAAAGTAAGCCATACATCGATCCAATTAATTGAAAAAGTAAGCATACAGTGTCCCAACGGTTATGATTAGTCTTCAGTATCTGTGTTTAGCTTTATTATTGTATACCTTAAGACTTTTCTTATCTATAATGCGTATATAAGACTCAATGGATAAGATCATTAGATGATGGCAGCTAAAGTTAAGTATTATAGCTTACAAAAGAATCAAGATGTACAGATGAGTCTGACAAAAGTTGCTATTTTCAAATTCAAATTACAATATCCATCTTGTTTGAAATATTTATAAATATGTAGGTGGTCTGTCTCAGAAATTATTTTAAATTAAAAAAGTGCGGGCACTAGCTCGCTAGAGTTTTCATATGACAGCAAAATTTATATGCATAGGAATTTAAGTACAGCAGCTTTTTAAAAGTACATTCGACAAAACAGAACTAGGTCGGAAACTATAATTTTCTATGATTCACCTTTCAAATCACAAAAATCTAATGTTTAAGGACCGAATTTCTTTATAATTTTAAGGCTTGTGTTTGTAATATGCGGTTTTTTTATAACGAGGTAATATTGTCGATTAATTTTCTTTAGAACAAAGCTATTTACTTATTTTTTATCGAAGTTTTTATATCTCAAATGAAGTCTATGAAGCGCTATGAAAATTAAAATTAATCTGATATCGCCACAAGACTGATTAAAGTCTGAATACTATTTGTTTAATCTTAATTTAGGATCATTTCGTTATTAATTTGTGTCATGTAACGTGCTGGATATTATAAGCACTAGATTAAATTAATGAAATACATAGTAGAAAAATGATAGCGCAAACTTCCCAGAATGACCTTCCTTTTAATTTAAATTAGCGTAATTAGTAGGGACGATGAAAATTTCTTATTTGTTTACAATGACATTCTTCTGATAGTTCTGAATCAATTAATTTTTTAAGTTAGTTCGTATAAAAATGTATTACTTCCGATAAATAATAAATATTAGCGTTAGTATTTAATTGTGTATACAAAATATAATGCATTTAATGTTCGTATTATATTGACATTTACTTTATATCGTATAGACAATAAATTTGATTAATGACATATTACTAGTAAAAACAATTTTGAATATTGTCAACAGCAATAATTTAACAATTTTCTAAACTGTTTAACTGACAA
Organism: Hebomoia glaucippe; assembly: GCA_025727935.1. Lineage (NCBI taxonomy): Eukaryota > Metazoa > Arthropoda > Insecta > Lepidoptera > Pieridae > Hebomoia > Hebomoia glaucippe. The sequence continues at coordinate 3,035,558 of JAOSYY010000008.1, forward strand.
AAGAACTTTTGAATATTATTAAAGAAGTTTTCAGCGCAAAATACATATTATTTCAGGGCTAAGTAGCCTAGTAGTGACGTGAATTTCTCCTTTTTATTACTATTTACATTGTTTAGAATGATGACGGAAAAAATTACTAAAATTCTTTTAAAATTGAAGGTTCTTCCGCTAAAATAAGTTTGATACGATTTCGTCTGATGTTTTAGATTTTTTTTTCAAATATTCATAAATAATATACTTTTGAGGACATAGCAGAATAAGTGAATTTAATCTGTCTAAATCATTGTGCCAAGATTTATTATTTTCACTATATTTGTGTAGCTAATTATTTTAAGTAAAATGTCATAAAAATGTATGCATTTAATTTCGGGTTCTAATTTTTATTGAAGCATTCGTTCATCGTACTTTAAATATAACTAATAATTGACCTAAATTTAAACATTTTGAATTGAAAACACTCTTTTAATTCATGACTAGGAGAAAACCTTTATTTCACGTCAATTATAAGTCAGTTAAAATAGTGTAGTGCACGAATAGATTAATTTTATTTATGTGTAGTCCATTCCAGTATGTTTTGTCTAGCAGAGTTTTCTGTTTATATAATATTATCAAGAATTACGTTTATGAAATTTATATTATTTTACTAATTATTTTTTTTTGATTATACTTTAATAAAATTTGTAATTATTTATTGCTAAATTGTAAATATAATTTTGTTATTTAATTTTATGTTAAATGGTTCTGCTTAGCATAATAAATGTTGTTTTGAAGATAAGTTTCGAGTTGTGTTAGAAATTTATTATATTATGGCGTAATGATTTATAATTTTGCTTACAATAATATCACATTTTGAATCGTGTATGTTTTATCAAATATGTATTTAAGATATAGTCATCATACAATGTAAGTATACAAGTAGTAAATAATAATAACTCAAGATATTGAACAAATGTCATATTCATAATCGTATTTGGTAATTTATAATTATGTATAATTTATAGGTACGAAGTCCGACAGTAAGAATATTATATTATTATTAGACTTTCAATGTAAAATTGTCGCTAAGAACCGTTAATATATAACAAAACGGCACAAGTTGTTATTGTAAATTTTGTAATTCCAAAATTTCAGCTATAATCTATTTATCTAATAAATAATACACGCACAAAATTGTAACTTTTTGGCAATAACTTGTAATAAAATATTTTAGAATTGACAATCAAGTTTGTATTACGTACGTCTGTGAGGACTTTGTAACCGCTTTACAATTGTGATTAATTTCTGGAATATGAATAAATAAACTTGCATCTTTTTTTTTGTTTTATTTGTCGGTATTTCCTACAAATATGATACATAATTATTTTTGTTGAGATATTACTCCCTGAATTTTACTCTAATCAAAATGCTATTTCGTAGTCTGTAATCATAGAAAATGAAGCAATTTTTTGTTATTGTTAGTATTCATAAAATGTGTATATACGTAAAGTTTTCTAAGTTGATTTTATGACATCATTAGTATGGTGTCATAAGGTAAATGCGGTCTTTCCATCTATTAATGGCTGTTTGGGACCAAGCCTTGATAATTCATCTATCCATTTTATCTGAATTCTACACTCCAAATTCAGAATGAAAAATCCGTTATACCGATAAAGTTAGCAAAATGGTTGCGTGAAATATAGTCTACTCTATATATGTATAAACTGTATGTATTTTTAAAGCATCTCTTAGTAACCTGTGAAATGATATATCTATAGCGATGTCTCTATTAGTTGTCATTCATTAGTCTGTATTTGAGACGTAAAAGGTAGTCTTCTTTGTTTATTAGCTACTTTTAATAATTTTAAAATTATTTTCATGTGTTACGTTTTTTAATTCTTGTTATTAATGTTGGATTGAATAACTTGTGTGATTATTTGCAACTATGAAGGAATACCGTATTGTGACTCACATAATGTCATGCTTATGATGTTGTTTTTATTTGTCTGACCTGTTTAATTCGTGTATTGTGTTTTTTGCATTAGACAAAACAATTAAGAATGATGGATACACCGCCAGTTCCAAAACCACGATTTACCGTCTCCTCACCGAACGATCCCTTAAAAACACCGGTACCCCTGCCCCGTACTAAAATACCATCTAGTAATGACAGAAGTACTGCTTCTGAAATTCTAAGGTCAATAGGATCTGTATCAAAACAAATAACTGAAGATGTCGCCCACAAAGTTACTAGTTCAGCAAAGTCAGCAAATGAAAAGATTGAAAGATCAATAGTGGATGGATCGAAATTTGCAAAGGATACATTAGAGAAAACAATAAATACTTCGAAAGCAGTTAGAGCCTCTGTTACAAGATCGGTTATAGAAGGCACTAAAACTGCTGGTCAGAAAATGCGTCGTTCGAAAAAGATTGAGAAGCATCCGGACGAAGATAACCATAGATGTGTCTCTATGTCGGCTGTTGATGTTTCTGTTTTTGACAACATTCAATTTCATTCGCCACTATTGGAACAGAAAAAGTTGCAAACTGGAGAGGGCTCATCGGCTCAAGACAATTTGTCACCACTAGATTCACATATTGATGGTGTTTCATTATTTTCAAACAATTCTGATTCTACAACAGATAAAGTTAGTATGTTTCATGAAAGTGTTGATTTTGAGCAGTGTGACTCAAATTCTAACTTTGAGACTGATATGACATATGACACTCCAAAGTCATCTCGAACAAATAGTTTAATTAGTGTAAAATCTGCTCCAGAAGTTCCAGGAAGAAGAAAAAGGAAAGATAGTTGTATAGAAGTAATGAGACAAAATTCTATGTATGAGAACTGGACACTGCCTCATCCTACTAAACCTCAACCTGAATCAGATCAAAGGCCAAGTAAAAGTACAATTTATGAATTTGATCCACTGAATTTTACAGTTTCACCTAAAAATTATGATGGTGTTAGTAATGAACTGTTGTTACTAGAATCTTTTCTCATAGGAGACACATATGGAACTATTGTCTCAAATGATATTGGTTTGGACGACACATTTGATTTTGTTGAGAGTGACTATTTTAATCCCCCAACACCTCCAGAAAGATTTGATAGTCTTGCTACACCAGATGCAACAGTAAAATCTCTACCGTTTCCAACTGTTAAAGACAAAAATTCAAATTGGTATGTTGACAGCAAAAGCACTACACTTGCTGATGCAGAAGATACAAAAACAAGTCATTCTGTAATACAAAAGTTTTCAAATATGTTAAAATTGGATAATGTATCTAATTTCAATAAAGCACCAAAGCAAACTGTAGCTAAAATTCAAACTGTAGAACGACCTGAGATAAATAAATTACCTGCATCTTACTATTGTGGTACATTGAATAAAGTGATATCAGGTGCAGTAGAAGATCTATTTAAAAACTCGCAATCCTGCAGTCGTTACTGTGTATTGTCCGAACAAAAGCTCATGTGTTACACTGATCCAACAAACTCGATTATGAAGGAAGCTTATACCTTAGACAGTATTACTTCTATACAAATTGTATTACCACTATCATCTAGGTAAGCAATCTTACCATGCCTTACCATGGTTATAAGTTGTCATATATATACGGGGTGTTTTTGAACTGCTCCCGAAAACGAAAACAGGTGATAGCAGTTATGACACCTTTGATGATGGGACAGAAAAAATTCGATCCTGACTATAAAAAAGTCATTTTTTTAAAACGTTTTTTTAGAGCTATTTATGCTCCATCATCTTTGTACAGCTAAATGAAACAATAACATCATAAAAATACTGATAGGCAAGCTGAGGTCCACTAGATTGTAGATTATATATTTTTATTTCGATCAAAATGCACTTTGCAGTACGTCATGGCCTTCCTTCTTTGAATGTTGGTGTGGGACCCAGATGGAATTGAATTAAAATGTTTTTATATATTTCTCCTACCCATTTAATATTCGAAATACAAATTCTTACGAATATCATGTTTTTATGCTTATAAAAATCAGAAAATTATATAAAAACATGTTAGAGCAGGCGGGAATCGACCGGTGACTGTAAAGTGTTCGACCGTTTGACCAACCGTCCAGTTAATAACATAAATATACTCGTATATTACATCTTTTACTTTTTGTTTCACAGCACAAATAATTCATATTGTTTCGAATTAACTGTATCTATGGGAATAAAAAGCTCTCCAAGGAAAGTACTCTTTGCTTGTGGAAGTGCTTCTGAAAGACGAAATTGGGGGCAAAAGATCGCTGAACATCTAACTAACGGATTCCCAACAAAATACACATCTGAGTTTACTAGATGCGGCTGGTGTTATATGAAGGTAAGAAGAATGTTATTTATCATTCTGTTATAAAACCCTTTTCATATTCCCTAAATATGTAAATATAATTAATATCAGCTGAGCGTTGATTTAAGTAATTATTTTTAACATATATGGCGAATGCGTTGTTAGGATTCTATAGTATTACAATGCAATTACGTTTATATAATAAGTACATTTTATATACACTCATTATATTGGATGTAATAACTTTATCTTTTATTTGTTTAGAGTCTCGCCTTATCTTATATCAAATATTTCCAGGCTTGCATTATTATAATATATAGTTTCATTATATTTATTGAAAAAATGTAACAATGCTCTACATAAAAATAATGTATTATATCTTTTCATAAGAGTTCTATAGATTTCTAAGAGAGATATTATCTAGAAAGTTAAAAAATTACATCTTTAATCAATAAAATGAATTTCTTTTACTTATCCATCCGTTAAATGAAAAATTTATCTTAATGGCAACTCGAAAATAATTACAATTAAAATTGTTAGTAATATTTCAGTGCTATGTGATGAACATTTTCATCTTTTCAGATTAAAACTTTTAACAGAGAACGGTGTAGTAAACATTCATTTGATAAATTTTTAAGATAAGAAATGATATTGATCGGTGAAGATAAGTTATTTCATAACAAATATTCCGTCATCGTAAGTCTTATCGTGGCACGTATCGTTATAGTTCAATTAATAGAAGTTACATGTACCTAATTGTATTACAACAGTTTGTCTGTAATTCCATATAAGGTTGTCACTTATACTGATTATCCTGTAGTTTATTCACCATACTATAATTTTTCTTTGTATAAAATGAAATAGTTTTATTATGAGAATGTTTCTTCCGAGGCTTGTGCCATAACCGAAGTTGCAATCTATATTTGAACATTATAAAAAATACCTGGTGCGTGCTATGCGGTTTAGATATACAATTTATTTTTTACCTCTCTTATGTATAACGGGTGTAAGGGGACCGCTCCCGAAAACGAAGGTAGATGACACTCTTGACACATTTGATGATGGTACGGAAAAAACATTGATCCTGACTAAAAACAATCATATTTTTCAAACGTTTTATTAGTATTCTTTACGCTCTATCGTGTAGTTCAGCTGTTTTTGTTATCATATTTCATTTCTGTTTTTTTTTTTTGTAAAGTAATGTATTTTTCATGCAACTATAGTTTCATTTAACTGTGCTAACAGGATGGAGCGTAAATAACGTTAAATGTTTTTTTTTTATCAGGTTCGAATTTTATTCTGTCCCATCATCAAAGGTCATTATTACCATAACCCGTCTTCAGTTTCGGAAGCAGTACCCAAATACCCTGTATAGTGTATATCGAAATTTTGTTATATCATAGGAAAGCGTACAGTTTATCTAGTGGTAAGCGATTCCTATCGCTCATGTACACATCTAATACTAGGAGAAATATTGCCAATCTTAACGTGACTGTTGGTTTTGAAGAAATTGGCGTTTATATGTGATGACCATGTTCAATTCATGAAACTTGTGTTATTTTATTGTTCTAAGCAAGTACTGAAAAGCTCATGGTGGTTTCTATTAAGCTTTTCACTTAAATCTGTACTGTTGTGCACTGAGCATAAGTTAATATAATAGTTTAAAAAAGAAAATGGGTTACGAGTTATTTGTCGTCATATCATTTATTTAGAGAAGCATCACTTTTCTGTTACGTTATCCGTTATATGCTCATTATATATATGTATCCATGGCTGGCATATAAGTACATACAGTATGACATTAAGTTGATATTGTTTAAATCAATGGCAGGAAGGTGTAACTGGCGAATGGCGTGGAGCGTGGTTGATGTTGGTTAGAAGGGTACTGGTCTACTATACTGTTGCAGAGACATTGTGCACAGTCGATCTGAGGAAAACGAGATGCGTCGGTAAGATCACGATCATATGTCACACCTTCGTTTTGGTCAAATTGTTCTCGTAAATTTATATCCAGAAAATTTACTCGTAAAATCATTGGTTCTGATAATATAATCACGTCTGTGTTTGTCGAACGACCTTGTATTCAAATGACAATATTACTGAGCGGAAACGAGTAATATAACCGCTTGTGACCGTTTTAATATAAACGGATTAATTATAACTGAAGTTTCTTATTTAGTCAGAACATTTCCCATGATAAAACCGCATAAATTCAGCGATTTCCTACCACATAGTTAATTCTAATTATTACACATTATTTTCTGAAATGTTATTCGCTATTTTGGAATTGTCGACTTGTATTCGCATATGATATGACGAACTTTCCAAAACAATTTGCTGGGAATTCCCATGAAAGATCTGGCAACAACAATATGCCATAAAACAACAATTCTAAGCATAGTAATCAATACACTCGATAGTTGCATGTCCTAATTGGCGTATGCAGGATGCTGCGTCGTTCTCATTTTCTTGGAATAGGTTCGCGCGTTTTATTCAATACATGTATCATTAACCGTGAATGCGCTTGTTCATTTAGAGCAGAACTCATGTTACAATGACTCATTGATACCAACAATAGGCGTAGAAACAGTAAACATAATAGCACAAGCTTAATAGGTAGCATTGTCCCATACATAAACTGAAAAATAGCACCAAAATATATTTCTCGTCCATATACTCGTACTTCCATAGGATTTTAGATATACAATTATTTATCACCTATGATGGAAAGATTAAAACTATCGCTTTCTGATTATAGATTATATTTTTTGCACTTTGTAGTTCTATTGAGTATAATAGTTTAATAAACTAGGATCGTAATTCTTTTGTTTTTTGAACATTTACGCATATTTAGCCAATTCGATTTTCAAACTAACCTGATTTTGGGATGGTAATCCGTAGGCGTTTTAATCACCTTCAATTCCTCTGAGACTTGTAAAAAAGCAATATTGAATTTTCGATTTATTTCCGACAGTAAATCAAGATGCAGATGAAGAGACGAAAAAGAAATGCCCTTCAGACGGTAGCCCTAATCTTCTTCTTGACTGCCCACATGCAACTCTATATTTGAGATTTCAGAATGAAAGGGAACTAAAGGTATTTATCTAAATACTTTAAATTAAATTCCTTAGCATTACATAGTTTTTTAATTTAATATATAATTTATAATAAGCGTTTTAACTTCTCCTTTATTGTGTTTATATACTTAAATCTTGAAGTAATAGATGTAGAGATGGAAAATCCTTTAACACAGCCCTATAAGGGTATAGAAGATAGCATCTGAGGCCAATACAATACTTTCAATAATATTTTTTTTATACCAGGGTTGGAGGTATATTTTAAAATTAGCTGCCCACAACAATGGCGCTTACCTTCATCATCAGCAGTTGACCAAGGAAGATGTGCCAGCAATTGTGGATAAATGCATAAGTTTTATTTATGCTCATGGTAAGTGTATTTCTATTTGTACAAACTAAAGTCACACACATCAATGCTTTTAATTACTTTTTAAACATTTTATATTTCTTTAGTCAGCTAAATAATTTCTTTACTCACTAATAAGTCATAATACTTCAAGGATTTAATGTTAAAAGTGATGTTATGAACTAAATGTACTACTTATTATTATTTATACACAGATGTAACTTTTCTATGCATAATGTTTAATTTTAAACGATTAATAGTATCGCCAAATATTATGCATATTATGTGTTGATTTCAGGAAGTCTTTCCGAAGGCATTTACCGTCGTGCAGGGAGTGGTTCAGTGCTTTCGGAATTGTTGGGTCGATTCAGACGAGACTCGTGGTCAGTAGTGTTGTGTCCTGGACAGCACTCAGAGCACGATGTCGCCGGTGTGCTTAAGCGATTTTTCAGAGACCTCCCGGAGTCACTTATACCGCAAGACAAACACAATATCTTGACAGCTGCACTAGGTAAATTTCAACCCAATTACAAACAGGTCTAGTTGAAGTATCTCTCTTTTTCAATTTCCATTGGGTGATGGGAGCGTCAGACCTATTCTTAAGCGCGCTTTTGTTAGATAAAAACAAATAACATCATAAGTTTTTTTATTGCGATATGATACCAGGTAAAATTAACCTAAACTTTATATGAAATATTGGCCGACTAAATGTTGTTATTTGACTGAAAAATTTTTGTTATATTTTTTAACTATTCTAATAAAATATGTATTGTATTTACTTATTTTTATGACATGTATAAGTATTAAAGCAAATCACCGATTACTAATCCTGATTGCTTATGAGTGAGTCAGTTTGAGGATCACGTGGTAGTCGATGGTATTCAGATTAACATTTAACCGTTTAAAGACGAATTGATATATTGTAGCCCGAGTGTGATTTTCTGCACTTAGTGGCTTCGTTACCTAAACAACTATCCTTAAAGTTTAATTAGAATATTATAGATTTTTTTTGAACTGGCATTAACTGATTACTTATTATAATGGATGATTTATTACATATTTGAAGTATTGCACATTTGCCAGACAGTGGTGTATTTTTCTAATTAAATAATCTGTGTAACCTGTTATAGTGTGTACCGGATAGGATCGATCATTTCATTGTGATAGGTATGTTACATCAGCCAACGTTAGTACAAGAATCTTTGTTAAATCACTGAAATTTTAAATTGGATCTTCTTAAATGGAAAATAGTCGACACCCTCATATCCTTAAGAGGCAATTTATTTACAAGATTGGTATCGTAAACGGTCGGTGGGGCCTTGTGTAAATGTGTGTTGTTATACATTTATAACAAATTTACTTGTAAATATAAACGCGGAGAAAATACGACTCATCTAAATTGTAGTCTTTCGTTGATAAATAAAATTGATAGCGTTTTATTATCTTTACCCATATAGATGTGGATATAATTTAATAAATTGCATTAAAATATCTATTTGTAGTATAAAAAAAACATCTTTAGTGTAAGAAGCACCATATAATATATATAGTACTTCTAGTAACCATAACTCATAATGTTCTTGTTAATCACGGAAATGTCTCAACCCGTTTTGAAGAGACTTTCAACGATTACGCGTTGTTTTAAAGAATACCTTTTATCTTATGATCAGCATCATAATCTCATAATTCTGCAACATGGATTTATTTTGCGTCAATTTTAATTCCAATTGAATTTATTAAAGAATAATTTTCGTTTTATTCGTAGAATTATAATTGTAAAAGCCTTTATTTTATGAATAAATTAAAAATATCTTTACAGATGTAAAAGATGTACAACTTCGCAATAGAGAGTATAGACAGGTGATGACCACAATGTCAGTGGTTGCAAGAAACACTGCAAGGAAGCTGTTCGCTCACTTACATTTCCTGCACACGATGGCGCATGCCAATAAGATGACCGCTGAAAACCTCGCCTCCGTTTGGGCACCGACCATCATGCCAGCGGCCTTGGTAAGAATAAATTTACTTATCTACTAGATGACCTGGCCACGCACTGCTGTGGCTAGGGTTTTTGTTATATAAAAATTGTAATTTTATTATTATAGAAACGTTTGTGCTTTTAACACAGCGCCATCTATTGAATACCTACTCAATTTAGTCAACACATATT
>JAOSYY010000008.1:3052216-3074018 GCA_025727935.1 Hebomoia glaucippe
ATTATAATCGGTTAAGTGGTTTAGGAGTCCATTGAGGACAAACATTGTGACACGAGATTTATATATATTAAGATATAGATAGAATTAGTTCGGTTCGACGCGCTAAACTCAGGAACTACTAGTTCGAAGTAATCATTATTTGACTGTTGGATAATATTTTTACGGGTAGCGCAGTATTAATAAACTGTTTCTAAACCGGTAAACTTTTGTTTCTGTTGACTGCTTTTGTTTCGTTGTGTAAACGGACAAAATTACACAAAAGTTATGTATTGCAAAATTGATACTCCTAAATAATTGGTATAAACGTCCGCGATAGCATACCATGACCTTCTGGGGTTAGCGCAATATAACCTTTTCAATTCTTATTAAATTCAGTAGATACAGAAAGTAGGTGTCCACGGGCGACAGGAATCGCTTAACATAAGTGAACTGTATGCTCGTTTGACTTCCTATTGTATAAATAAAAAGAATTGTGCGACGCAAACGAATTGGTGCGGGTCAGCTAGTCTATACACTTTAAAAACGTTTTTATATTCAATAAAAAAAAGGGCACATTTTATTCTAGATGCATATATAACTGTACACAGATAAAAACATTTTTTATCTGTCTGGTACAAAGAGAATGACAGGAATCTTCAATAGGGTTGAACCGACTCTAATGGTATTTTCACTGATTGATAGCTAATATTATGTCGAGCAACATTGTTTTGTTCCTTTTTTCATCATCATCATTCTTACCTTTAAAAACAGTTACATTTTTAAATAGACGCGGGTGAAAATTCGGTGCAAGTGCACATAAATGTCCTTACGAAACTACAATTAGAAGTAGGTTAGTATGGAAATAAAAAAACTTGATATAATCAAGTCATTATAGTATATTAATGACTAGGACTTAGAAAAAGCTGTACTCGTTTCAGACAAGCCAGACCCTTCAAACAGCTTGGTCGGCGAAAGAGCAGTATGTTGTTCGAGATTTAATCGCCAATTTTGAAGCCATTTGGGAGCCCACGGAGGCCGAGACAAGGCGCGAAGCGGCGATCAGGCGGGTGCTAATGAGAGTACTTAGCAATACTGTCCCTGCGCCCCATAAAGCGGCTGGTGACCTGCGGGCTTGGGTCTACGTCCAGGATAGGAACACATGCTTCCATGTCGCGGTAACTAACATCCTAAAACTAAAATCACTAGCCACTAGAATGGCAAACTCTTCACCATTAGCTGTGCACCATTACCATTATTCAACATACCAATTGAACCATATATAAAACATATGTTACAGCTCACACCGAACAAAACGAGTTCCGATGTTTGCATAGAACTATGTGAAAAAGCGAAAATGGAATCACATTTAATGATGATCGAAGAAGTGATATGTAACGATTCCATGCGTCGAATAATTCACAAAGACGAAATAGTACTCGATGTAGTCCTACGTTGGAGTTATTGGGATGAGGAGGACAGAAAAGAAAATTATTTAATTATTAAGGACAATAAGATATTGCAAGACATGGAAAATGTTAAGAACTCGACGGTCGTCTGCGGAGAACTTCGTGTTGCTAATGAATCTACTAAAACATTCAAACTGCATATGTTTGAGTGTAACAAAACAAAGTTGTGCTATTTCAAGGATAAACAGGTAAAAAACTAATATATTTTGAAATCAGTAACAAAAAATAACGAAATACGAATATAACATAACAACTTTTTATTAAGAACGCTAAAAAAATAAAAAGAAACACTCATACTTCGTAAGAAAACCCTGAATATAGGACGTACCCTGAATATATACGTCTGTAAAGTGAATGATTAATAATTATAACAATCATTTAGTTTTCATTTAAACTAAACTCTACGAGATTTATACCTACTAACATAAGTTTTCATAATATTTTAAATCATTCAGGGATCGCATAAAATAGAGGAATGGAACGTTAAAGATATCATATGGTACATTGGCCACGAACCAAAACGCAATCCCCAATCAAGATGGGCCATAACATTTATACCTAAGAATAACAAACAAAAAAGGTCAGTATTCTTTTAAATTCAACAATCGTTAGTAGATTTATTATTTTGTGCTGACGACTTCAACAAACCAAATTCATAATAATACTACGTCATATAATACGACATATAGAAGTGTTTGTCTATTTCTAATAAAAATGGGTATTTCTTAATACATATAATAAATAATTTATTCGGTACTTATAGCAGAAGCGTAATTTGTAGAAAAGTCAGTCTGTTTACCCGGCTAATCTCTGAAACAATAGGACCGCTTTGGTTCATTGGCAGATAACTTATGTTACACTGAATTAAAATACGTTTATTTCATAATTTTTCGTTGATTCTATAAATAGTGTAAGTTTAGTGCAAGCCTATAAATAAAATCACTATTAAGAAAGTATTGTCATCGAAACGTTACCAAATGTTTTTTGCATTGATTAAACTTTGAAATAAATTTAATCGGGTGTAAGCATTTTATAATCCCAAATATTTGCTTTTCTAAATAAAATGAAGTTTAGTTCTTTAAAATCTAAAATCTCTATCACTTTTAGAAATAAACTATTTTCTGTTACAACTAATATTAGATTGTACAAATTTATATAACTATTAGTTTTGTTTAGTCATTTTAGCAAAAGCGTTTAATTCAGTTTGGACTGATTTTAATTTCAACGAATGACATTTGATTAAGCGTAAGACGATATTAAGTGTATTGTAATGCGCAGGAGTAAAGATCGCCCATGGTTCGGTTGTACTATCGCTGGAGCCGTCACTGAAGACCAATTGAAGTGGATGACAGCACTCATGTTCGCGGAGCACACGGAGTTACTTCCCACACCCCGACTGGTCATCACATAAGGTTTTGTGAAAACAATGCTCAGTGTACGTGATAACGGAACTATCAATACTACGTGACCCGTTTTGTCTTGTCCAATTTTATGACTTCCATTCCAATCTCGCTATCTCCTCGTATCGTAAGCCACAACCGCCTATCGCCTACTCTAGTGTTCGCGTAGATATTCATTCATAAATATTGCAGTTTTAAACCATTTTTGCAATTCATTTGGCTGATATTTATATTCCTTGAATTTGTGTTTCGTGTCCTGCCTTGGTTGTCAGGCGAGTGTTCTTGATAAAAATGGGTGGGCGAAATTTCTAACAAATTAGTTCCGTCCGGGACTTGCACCACGTACGTAGATGAAATGTTTGTGAAGTGCTATAATCCGCATTTTTATTTCAATTTATTGATTTCCTAAATAACATTAAATCAGGTATACAGCACATTGGCTAATAAATGATAACAGCTGACTCAGCTTTCAACAATCATCAAATGAACTTCTGCTTGCCTGGTAATACCAGTATTTAAATGAAAATTCGAAAATTGCGAGACTTTTCTCGTCAATCTTAAATACATGATGAAAACCTAAGACACACCCCACGCCCCTCCCCCTACTCCCCTCCCTCTCCTCCCCTCCCCTCCTCCCCTTTTACTCTGCGACCAAGCGCACTCTTTTAACGATTCATCCTGGGTCTCGTAGTATGCATAGGTCCTCTAAAAAAGCCAATATCTTTTCTATTACCATCATATAAAACGACATTTGCAAATAATTTAAATATGGCATTGATATGGTTATTCAACGATTTATTGTTTGGTTACACATTACGTAAAAAGCTTAGAGGATTCAGTTGGCCATTCTATGGAAATAAGTGTCTGCGTTACCAATAACAGGCGTGAGATGTAATTTTGAAGTGATTGTATAAAATGTTCCTAATGTTACCTCGATTCAACACACAATGAAGCAACTAACGTGTCAAAATGTAGTTTTCTTTATAGTTCCGTAACTGTTTGTTACCCAACTACCGAAGAATCCTAATACTTTTATACCACAATGATGGAAAATTGAAAATAATATAAAGCAGCAAATTTCTTAAGACATACTCTTAAATAAATACGCATGATGAATGAAAATTATTTTTATAATCATAATGATATTGCCAAGCTCAAACAACTTGCCAATATAATAGAAACTATCATCGTTGTGTGAATGTTATAAATTTCATAACTTGTTTAGGCTTGAACTTTCAATTGTATGAAATAGGATTAAATGTAATTTAATTATCTAATTAATTAAGAATAATGTATTCAGAGTCAAATGATAGCAATTGAAAAATTAAAAGTAATCTTTACTATAAAAATATAATATTTAATGTATTTTTATATCAATATTTGTATATAAGAATATTTTTACAATTTTTATCTCTCGACTCCTATTTTAACTACGTTACCGAATTATTTTCTCATATTGTTACTTTCATGCTGTTCATAAAACTAGCTTTGAAATTAAGTGAATTGTATATTTTACTATTGTTATTCTATGATGTTAGGTCTTGTGATCTTAGTTCCAAAAAATATAGTCATACAGGATTTTCTATATCTTTTAAAGATTATAATATAATTATATTATTCTTTCTTCTCACATCTTAACGAGTATAAGACGGCCAACCATCAGACTTGTTTACGTAATTATTTTATTTCTTAAATTATTTTGGTAATAAAATAATTACATATATAAATTATTTATAAAATTAATTTATTTGGTCACTCAGAGAACGTCTTCCAGAAGTCTGTCCGTTCATCAACTAGTGATGTCCAATCCCTAACTGTTATATAATTTTACCAATGCGCACAAAACTAATAATAAATAAGTCTCAATACGAATAATATTCTTTTTTGTAAATATAATATCATATAAGTAGCTATTTTTAAAATTTAAGTTATTAGAGAACTATTAGTTGACCCGAAAAGCGTTGATAAGGGAACTTATGAAATTATGAGGGTTGGCTTAGAATGGTGAAAATTGAGGTTTGCGTATAAATCTAATGCCACTTCATAAGAAAAACAAAAAATTGTGTCTAAAAAATAAAGTGATCTTCTTACTTACCAATTCTCTGACACACAACTAATATCGATTGATCATATAAATCACATAAAAATCTATCAAGCCGTTTCATAGGAATATGGCAACAAACATTGTGCCACGTGAATTTTACACACGTATATAGATATTAAAAGCGTTGGTAACATTATTAAATTTTATTTACACGTTTCATTATTATAAATTATTAGACAAACAGATAGGAATTATAGTATAGAACGACTTGTTATTTTTGGCACCTCACCGTAAAAGTAAGGAAGGAAAATCTTGTAATAACGTATGGCTTAAATATATATATTGCATTTTCATTTAACAGTGAAAGAGAAATGGACCTGTTCAAAGTTAAGGGAAGGGTTATAATTATTCCTTAGTAAGCAAAATAAACAATATTTCTTTATTGTTGATTTAAGGAGTTTTCTATGGTGTCTCATACTGTTCTTACGAGTCTGTCAGAAACAAATTCTCCCAGCGGCCGGACTGCAATAGTCCTTGTTTCAACATCAACATGGAACACGTTATCTATACTGTATTGTAATCGCAATATATTAAACATAATTCAGAGATTTATATTAATAATTTCATGTATAAAAGAGTTTATTTCATACGTGTTACATGATTTAATGTTCGATATATTATAATTAATGTTAGTATTGCTAAATGTCAACGGCATAATTATTGATACAATATAACATTTTTTATCTGTATGTTAATGTATGATTATTGAAGAGTTTTTTAACAATTTACATTTTATGATGCACAGTTATTAATACGAGTACAATATATATAGTCGCTCAATATTGGAAGTATGTGAAAAGATGATTCAGATATTTCGAGATATCTAACATTTTTGTACGAATTTATATTAAATATAATTTATTTTCAAAAAACTATTTTAAAATTTATAAACGAAAATTTTACGCTATATAGGATCAGTTGGATTGAAAATTGAGGCCTTATACTTCAAAAGAAATTATCTTGGACAGTCTTTGGCTGTTAATTACTCCCAAACATAATGTCAATTTTATATTACATATTATAAAGAATTGTGCTGATATATTTTGTATACATTTTAAAATATTATTATCGATTGATACAAATTTTATATTAGTTTAATTTGTATAATATATAAAGAATAGAAAAATTGTACTTTATTGACCCTATAACATCTTTTTTAATATTAAAAGTATTCCTGGAATGCAATATATTATCCAGCGATTTATCCAGTTCCAGCGTTTGGTAAATTTCATTCAAATGCCTTCATCTATTTTTGTATGATGGAGTAACAAACATACACATAAACCATCACATTCATAATAATATTAGTATAGATTTAAGTATAATACGTATATTGTGAAGTTATTGCTATAATGGAATTGAAATTATTTTGTAAGCTGTAGGGGCTTTCACAAATTACTTATAATTTTTCCTTAAATTTGTATTTAGTTATTCTCAATTAATAAAGAAAGTTGTATACTTATTATACTCATATCATTTTAATAGTCAATAAAATATAGAAATATCGAAGTCGTTTTTGCTTTTACTCTTAATTAGAAAATTATCTATTGTTTTTATTAAAACTAATTATCCGGCTTGTAAGAAAGCATTGGTATTAAAATTATAATTCTTTAATTTATTGAGAAGTGATGTAAAGGTCAATCTATTCGTATATCTCATTGTCATAATTTCAAAATAATAAAATCTGCTTTGACATATCTTCAAATGCAATCCACTTGTTGAAATAGAGATTAAAAGTGCAGTTGTACTTACTGAGATCCTAAACCGTAATGGATGGACTAAATGAAAATTTCTTTGTCCTTGCAAATATTTCTGGTGGGGTTGAATTTTAAATTAGGTCATTAAATATCGAGACAAGGTTGGTATTTAAAATAAGTTAGCATAATATCAGGGCAGGAGGTACCGGGTCGTGATAGCACCGAGCGTGACTGCACGCCAGCAAGGGATGAACATCAAACAAAATACTTTTAACATTAATAAACCATATTACCTACTTCTAATTTGCGTTTACTTTTTCTTTTTAATAAACCGCTCACGTAATGTATATCAGTTGTTTTTTACCACCGAATAACATCGGCTGACTTATTTTTCCCTTTCGATTACTGTCTATAATTACTTTAGTGTATAATTTTGACATCTACTAATTAAGAAACTTTGTTCTCGTGACAGTAACTACTAATAGCTGTGCCTAATAGAGGCAATAATAGTTCGAAAAATGATTTCCGAGGAAGAAATTAACAGGGTATGTATAAATTGAATTTACAAGGTGTATAAAACATTACTATAGGGATATACCACGCATGCTTTTTCATTTTTTGTTTTGTTCAAAACCAATATTTCAGAAATATCTTACTGGTGTTGACCGGACGGTGAGTAGAAATAGCATTGCAACAAGAGGTTGCGGCTTCAATTCCTGCTAAGTGTCACATCTTTAATTTTATTATAAAATTATTGGTATATGATCACTTTTGAAGAAGGAGTTATATGCGTAATTGTGTCTGGATTAACAACTAAGTTGTGCCGACAAAAAAGTCGTGGAAATGTTGACATATAGTATTTATCACAAGGGTGATAGTAGATCATTGAATATTTATGTTTTGTAACTTATGGAGCATGATACTACTTTTATGTTTGTCAATTTTTTCCTTACAAAGTCCTTGACGATGGAATATTGTACCTTTTCTAAATATAAGATAATGTATGTTTTCAATGGAATCTTAACTTACTTCTTTATGTATCTTGGTTGTAATAAATAATCATAGATATGGCTTTCCACATATATTGTATGAAACGTATGAGCAGTAACCAAAAGTACTTGATATGAAATTCGATATTGGTTTGCATCGGTCTTCGAGTGTAGTACATTTTTGATAGTAATATCTAAACGTAACAAAAATAAGGAGATCAGTAAGATTATTTATAACACATACGTTGGAAAGAAATTTGGGCGTGTCTACCATACAACTCACAGACGCCGCTATTCGTTCACACCTTGTTTTATCAATATTTTTACACTTAACGTGTAAAATGAGTGCACTAGGTTTGTTAATATTATTACGTTGTTGAATTACAATGCATGTGTTAATAAAAGTTCTTGACTCACCGTGATGTCATATAATTACAAAACACCTGTTTTGAGATCATTAATACGGTAATGGAGAAGTTGAGTCAGCAAGAAAAGGCTGAAGCAAGGGAACAGTTTGAGAATCAATTGCGTTATGCATTCATTAAATATGACTATGTGGACGACGAAGAAGACACTACTGAGGTAGGACAAAAAGTATACGATAAAATACAAATATATAGCCGTGTTATAGTCGTATTATGTCTAATTAAGTATGTGTGAATTTTGGAGGTCAGGAAGACTGTATACAGTACGGATTATTTGTGTAGAGTACTGTACATAGAATCATATGTGTATCAAAAAACTAAGATGACGAATGTTAGGGCAGAAGTCCATTTAATTTCTCATCTACCTTATAGGACAAGGGACACAAGTAAAAGTTATTATGACGCTTCAATTTGTATGGTGCATGAAATTATTATGACCACCAACCCTATCAAAAGTTTAGTCAAATCAAATTTCTGGTCTAAAGTATGTATAGTTTATTATCGCAAATTATACATAAATTAGTGGAAAAATAGATAAGGCAAATGCTAATTTATCCGTTTAATAAGCTTTCTGTCTGAAACGGAATTCTGTAACTTTAACGAAATTTCGAAAACAAGAGTTGACGTCAGAATAACATTTAAAAATTATTATAAATATATTCCACCTTGGTCTAATCTAATCAGTGAATAGTTGATGCAAAGTAGTTTTTACTTATACTTACTTAAGTAAGTTAAACAAACAATATTAAGTTAGATTTGGTTTCTTAAATATTTAATATAGAATTTCTAGCGTTAGAAACGATGACCTCACGACAACCGCTAACGACAAAACGAAATCGCAAAGCATGCTATTTTTCCATAAGAATTTTATTATTTCGGCAAAAACTCGATAAAATCTGTACAGGCAATGTAGATTCCAGTATTATTTTATGTACGCGATAGCAAATATGGGCTGTCATACAAATGACACAAATCAACTTGCGAGCCAGTCAAAAAATACGCGGAGTTTTCCCACGACATGTGCTGTACACGGAAATGAAATCACGATTTTCACTTGTTTTCTTTATGAAATTACTTTAGTAACTTGCTGTATGTACTGGCAAAATGGTCGACTCTGTGGTAGTTCAGGTACTTAAATTTCTTATAAGTATGGTATAGAATTTAAAAAAGACTTTTTAGAATGGATAACAGGTAAGTACAAGATTAACTATTGTATGATATACGAATATAAAAATAGAACTGTACTTAAAAGTTTTATTCGGACATCCATCTAAAAATAATGATCTATGTGATTAATGTAATTTTATACCAATCTGTTACTAGATATTCATTATTCGAATCATTATGTTTTAGGAAAATTAACATATATACCTTGCCGATCAGGCTCACTATCATAATCTTTCAATAGACAAAAAGTGAATTTCTTTCTCAATTCTAAAGATTTTTAAAAATATGAAACGACCATTAAAGCTGTTTGGTATACTTAGCGCAAGCGTTATAAATAAAGCATTAGACAATTTTGAGCCGTTTAATACAGCGAAGGTTACTATTAATTAATTTATTTAGATCACATCAAATTACGTGAAAATGTTTTGTAGCCTAAGTCTATGAACGACAAAAATATGAAATATAAAAAATACCTTCTAGAACTTTTTTATATATCTGGAAGCTAAAACAATTGTAATTTTATGTTTTATTTGATTAATTTTTTTTACTGTATTATGTTTTTATGTATAAAATAAAATCTAATAATTTAAAGACAAGTAATATAAAAAAAATATATGTTTTAATAATTAACGAAGAAAATGTGCTATCTTTCGCATTGTCAAATCGATTAAAAAAGCAATAAAGCCATAGCCATAATAGCCACGCAAAGCCGGGGTGAGCCACAAGTTATTATTTATGTAAACAAGAAATGAGTTGTAATATTTGAGATAAAAACAACATTGCTTTACAAACTGACACTTTTCATTATGTACCTATATAGTCATTGATGTTGTCATTAATGCATAATAAAGTGATCGTTGCGTTGGTTTTGGATTTGTAAGATGTTAAATCATAAAATTAACTAAAAATACCATTGATGCTAATAAAAATCATGACTTTTGAAATGTGGTTATAAAAGGAACATTTAGAAAATTCCTAGAACAACTTTGATTTAGCTGCAATGATATAGTTGAAGTTTATGTATGATGAAAGTTTTTTTACTGTTTTCGTGATAAATGCCACTATATTTTCTGAAGGCACGACAGATTCTTATCTGTTGTCATGTGAGCATAAAATGTGAATACATTTCGTGCTATGATATTTTCTTTGCGGTTAGTTGTGAGATTTCTTTCGCACGCATTCAGCGAGGGTTATTCAGAATGTAATAGTATACGGAAACGTTTTATATACTTTTTGGACTCACAGTCTCATAATAATTCAAGCGCATCGGAATAGTACTGCGTTATCCTAAAACTCATGCTTCTAGAATTATAGGAAAATTTTATATATAATACGGTTTATAAATTTAAGCCTAACAATGGATTTGTCTATGGTGGGTAGGGTCATCAGCAATTTTGTGAGTATTGTAGTTTATCTGACGAGTTATTTCCACTACTATAAATAGAAAATTTATAAAAACTTTCGTAACTTTCTGTCTTATTTGTAGATATATTACAGTTAATTAAAGTTATAAGTATATAGAAAATGAGTGCGGTGAAATCCAATATTATTGAGTGAATCTTGTTGATGCATTGTTATATTTTTTTTTAATTTTAAATCTCGAACATGTATTGATAATTCTTTATCAGTGATGAAAATTACTCTTGTTTTAACATAATCCCGCCCTATTCTCTTTGTATTGCGTGCTCACAACGGTAATGCAAATAAGCACGCCGCCTCCCTCCAGCACCCTTTCTCTAATGACACCCCGTCACTTGTCCATTAATTTGCATTTTACAATAGTTTTCACTAAGCTTCGTTATATTGTAGTTCAGCATCGACTGTTCATAGAAGTTGTCATCTAAAGACTGTTTTGAGCAAATTATTAATAAACAGTTTTTGAGTACCATTTTATTAATTACGTTAATTGATGAAATAGTTTAAAATTATCGAGTATAATTCAATATATAATTAAAAATGTTTGTACAAGGAATTAAACCAGGTTCTAGCGAGGAAGAAGAAGAGGAAGATGTTATGGATATTCTTCAGGTGTAGCCTAAAATACAAAAAGTGATAAAGCCTTCGTCTTCTTACAATACTCGTATATTCCATATTAAACGTGCATGTATTAATTTTAGAAAAGGCGCGAAGAATGCGAGCGAAAAGCGAGACGAGGGGAAATGGACCCCCGATTGGAGTTTACATTTCAGCTCCTTATCGACGGCACAGGGTTGCCAAGACATGCTATCATGGATCATGTATTTGAGGGGAATATGGTAAAACTAAATTTCATTACAAAGATATTCTCAAGAAAATTACAAAAGTTCTTAATAATTTCGAAAATTACAGTTAGATGATATCAATCAACTGTTCCTTCCGCATATGAGAAATAAACTGCTGTGGTATTATCAAGATGTAGAGGAGGTAGAAGCTCGACCACAACCTGAAACGACAAAGCCAAGGCAGCAAGGCCAAGGAAAGCAACCACCTCCACAAGTCACACTCAAAAAGAAACTCTTCTTATCAGATGGCTGGGATGTTAAGTTTACCGGAGTCTGTATCTATATGTTCAGAATAAATGTTAGTAAGCAATTACCCGAAGAAGGATTTCATAAAGATCTGTAAGTTTAAATAATTATTCATAAAAAAATATTTAAGAAAATTATACTAAGATTTTGTTTTATTTAAGATTTTGCGGCATACTGAATGCGGAAAAGGTGGGTTTAGTTACTGCTATAGAACGAGTAATGGAACACGTGTATATGAGCGCTTTAGCCCATCCGAGTACCGATGGAGATGAGGACGAAACAAAGTTTCCTATTGTTAAGAATCAGCTATTGCCAGGCTTAAGATCCTTTTGCAGCGCGTTAAAAGGTAATATAACATCGTAATAAAAATTATGTATTTATAATGGATATTTACAATAATTTTGATTCAAACTTCAGGACTATGTTATTCGTGTTCATGTATTATTGCTATTAACATTTATATCTATACCGTTCCAATTCCGTAACACGTCCGCAAAATTATTAGAAACTGTTGTACAACTTTATTTGTATGCTTAAGTATTTACTTGACTATTCGATTGTTTCCCGAAAATAATTTTTTTCATAAAGTATATCACACTAATCACATTTTATTATAATAGTATGTGAAGACGTGTGTAATCAAGTGAATCTCTTCGATGATGGGCAAACACTAATGGCAAAATTGCAAGATCACACAGAGCTCAAGGAAATGACTAAAAATCCAAATACAATCACATCCTTAGAGGAACGAGTTTATGAATGGATTAAAAAAATCATGGAGGTACGACGCAATCTAGTTGATTTTGTTTATTTTGTTATAAAAATATTATGAGTGTTCCTATATTGTATCTTTAGATTCTCAGTGAAAGCGAGCAGTTAAGACGTGAAGTGGATTCAAGTGGACCACAGGATGAACTAGAGTATTGGAAAAAGAGAGGTGCTCAGTTCTCGCAACTTGTTTCCTATCTACAGGTAATAAATGTATATATAAGAATATTTTGACTTCGTTAATTTTATTTATACTCTAACGGTGCCTCACGGTTTCACCCGTGGCACAATCTTTATATATTATAGTCTACGTATAAATGAATGAACTACATTTCTATAAAGTTGCATTAAAATCCGTTCAGTAGTTTACACGTGATAAAGTAACATCGTCCATATATACTCACAAACTTTTATGAGTATATATAAGTTACTGCTTGTAATATCCACTATCTGCTCCCACCGTTATATTTATACACAAAATACAAGAACTATTAAGCTAATAATATACATAAATCTTGTAAAATGATTACAAATTACATCAAAAACTGCTTTATCAGGACCATGAAGTGCAACTCACCCTAACCTGTCTTCAATTAGCGAATTCAAAGGCAATAAAACTTTGGCGGGACACTGACCACAAAATTACTTTCTGTTACAATGAGGCTAAAGATAACGCAAAGTTTGTTCAAGCAATGGAGAAATGTTGCCATTCCTTATATCTAGACGATCCTGTGAAAATTAAAGATTCCATATTGAGTTTACTACAAACAGTAAGATTAATTCATAGTGTATCACAATTTTACAACACTTCTGAAAGAATATCTTCTCTTATGGTAAAGGTACGTCAACAAGTTACATTAAATAATATCTAATTATCTTTAGAAAATAAATCAATGGTGAATCTTACTGTTTTAGATAACAAACCAAATGATAGAAACTTGCAAACAGTACATAACTTGTCGTTTTAAAGAGACTATTTGGTCTCAAGAACGTGATCTGGTACGAAATAAGTTGATGCATTGCATTAGTTTGAACAAAACCTACAGAGACACGTATGTCTTCGTTAAAAACCAGCCATTTCTCCCTAACTTAGAACAATTCAGTTTCTCTGAGAATTATGTTTTCGGGAAGTTCGATACGTTTTGCAAACGTCTCAATAAAATTATTACAATGTTTGATTTGATGGATGACTACAACCATCTTTTTGAGAAACGTATGGAAGGACTTTTGTTGGGTGAAGGTAGGTTGTTAGATACAGTCGACGTGCTATATTACATAGTTATATAACTTTTAATTTGAATAAATATAGTACAAAGGTCTGTATTCTGCTCTCAATCTTGACAAATAAGGTCAGGTGTAATTGAAAAAGAGTAATAGTTTTTACAAATATTAAACTACCACCTTAGATCTGGAAGATGCCATGCACGCTTTCGAAGAAGCAAAAAAAGCAGTAACCACATGTCAATATGACTATCTGGATTATCGTAACAATGATTATGATAGAGATTATCAAGCTTTTGAAGACAAAACAAACGCGTTACGGGAGTCTATTGGAAATACAATTGAATTAAATTTTGCCAGTGTTTGGGAAACACCACAGGGAATAAAATTTTTAACAAGATTTGAAAAGGTTAATACATTTTATAGTAGTGGTGTGAAAATCTTCTATAATTAAATTATCAATTAAGTGCCAATTAATATTAATAATTAAACTATGTCATATTTTTGTTCAGGTTAGCCAAAAGATACAAATAACTCGACTTAGCGAAAAATATAGTCGAGTGTTAAAATACAGTGAAAAAGAGGTAGATAAAATAATGAAAATGTTTAAAAGGCAAAAGGAAGATCCACCGTTACCTAGAAATTATTCACCTGTTGCCGGTAAGAGAAAATTTCTTGAAAAGTAAAAGTTCTTAAACATTTTTTTAAATTTCTACGTAATCTTTGAAAATAACGAACCACAATATCACTACTATTAAATGTTTCCATGATATTTACAGCTTTATCTCTTAAGATTTTATAATGTCCTAGTAATTGTTGGCGCGTCGTTGGCTAGCTACGTCATATTGTGCACATGCGCTGTATCGTAGGTTTGTGGCTCGGATCAAGATTCCAACTAATTTATGTGTTCCTAGTGTTCGTACGGCTTACGACGTCTAAAATTATCCGCATCGTGGTTTTTGAAAAATAAATTAATTTTGACTAAAAAAATCATATTTTAAAAACGTTTATTAGCGTTATTGATTGTTTTGTTATCATGTTACATAGCTGGTTCTTTTCTTTTAGTAAACTGATGTATATTTTATGAAATTATCGTTTTATTTAGCTGTACTAACTTGATGGGGCGTAAAAATAATGCAAAAAAACGTTTTAAAAATGTGTTGTTTTTAATCAGGATGGTTTTTTCCCTCCCATCACCAAAGGTGACATTAGTTATCTGTCTTTGTTTTCGGGAGCGATCTCCTAACATCCGTTATATTAATAATTATTAAATCGCATAATTAGATTTACATTTTCAATTCGCATTGTTTAATAAGTCATAATAATTGAGAATTTAAATATATCAGAGAATAATAATAATTATTATTTTCTATTAAGATTAACTGAAATAAGTTATATAAATTTCTATTTCTGCTCTCATTAAATGAATTTTCATCTCTATAATTTGATTTAATCCTCACCGTGTGTTAAACATATTTTTTAAAAATGATACAGATGGATGCAACACGCGGTATACAAATTTTATTAAAAATAATAATAATATAACCGTTACTTTCATTTTTTTGACTATTAAAATTTTTTTTTTTAATAAATTTCAATAAAAAAAACTTAATAAAAAAAGCTTTCGTAGTTTAGGTATTTCGTCACTCATATTACGAATTTAAGGTTTAAAAAATGTAATAAGAAAGCAACTTATATAAATGTATATATAAAAAAAATATAATAACAAAAATGTAACATTTTTATTGACTTACATAGATACAAATAATCGATAGACCAGAACATAATGAGAATAATATTATTAATATAAGGTCTGACACGTGCCGATTGAGTGTTTAAATCTTCTACGCATTTATAGGTGCCTAGTACTTACACGTGCAGTTTTTGAGGAACACCCAAAACTTATACTGAAAAGTTTTATTTCAACTTGTTTGTGGTTATGTATTCCTAGTAACCATTCCACGTGTATTTCCCGTAGCTGAATCGTGCCAAAAGGGCCTCAATGTCCTCTTTCTCCTCCATGAAAAAAGGATTTTAGTCGTTAAAATTTTTATTAATATCAACTTGCATTTTTTTAAATAATAGTAGATATGACTTTTTTAAATGGTTTAATATCCATATAGCTTTTATACAATCAAAAAAATTCGTATTTCTTTGTTTATTAAGGTCGTATAAAATGGGCTCGTTGTTTAATGTACAACATGACAGAAACTGTAGAGAGTGTTTGTGCGCACCCAGTGCTACGAGCGCTTCCAGCCGCTGCGGATATGCTACGGAAGTATCAGGCTACTAAGACTCTGATACACAACTACGAAACGACTATGAGTGCAGTGTGGATGAACCAAAATGTGAGGGACAACAGTAAAAATCAATTTAAATAATTATGGTTACTAAGGAAGGACTTATAGAGTTTTTCATATGACTACACGTCTGGATTCCACTCCATAGATTTAAATTAATAGTTCTTTGCACAATATGCTTATACACTAATTTGTTTTGTTAAATTTATTTTTTTAAGCATTTGCAGATAAAAGTGAAAATGCTACGCTACAAAACTTTGACATGAGACCTATTGTAGTATTTTATTTTTAGCTATGGGATGTTGACGATAGTTTAAATAATACCTTGCTGAAAATTGATGACGCTGGACAAATTAGCGTGAATCTTGATCACACAATTAAACTGTTGATTCGTGAGTCAGATTGCTTAGTAAAGATGGGCGTGGACCTTCCAATTGTTTGTCACTCTTTATACGCAAAGAAAAATTATTTCACACTTGTGAATGATTCACTTCAGGTAATAATAATTGTAACTATAATATACTAATATCTTATATGTAATCATCACATTACAGAAATTGAGTACCCTTAACGTCAAGCAATAGAGTATATGTAAAACGTTAACTTAAACGTTAACTGTTTAATATACAACAAAATCTTATGTTTATAACTAGGTTTTGCCCGCGACTTCGCTAGCATTCATTTTTTTTTTGTTAACCACTACTAGTTGTCGTCAATATTTTATATAAATTCATTATATATACAAACACGCGGTTCTTACTAATTTATCATATGTATAGACATCGATGGCTTTATTTGGTTGCTGTTAAGATATAAATTTTGTAAACAGAGCTTTTTTTCTAGTTTCTTCTGGAAGACTATTTGCGAAGTGTACGTCAAGTGAAGCTGGAAGTTCGTCCACTACTCTTGCCACAAGTAGTTCGTCTGTCTTCTCTTCTCCTGCCAGGCTTACGCTCTGTTACCTGGACTAGCGAAGATTGGAAGGACTTCGTGACAAAAGCTAATGCTGCTATTAATAGCTTCGACGTTCTCGTCACCAGAGTTCACGATATTTATTCTAACAGAATTATCTACGTACTTTCCGGAATGCAAGATGTGACATTAATTACTTTACCAGGTATAACAGTCATAATTATCTATATATTTTGGTATGCTTCGTCCCTTGCAAAAATACTTAAAATAACTTCTTTGTTTCCAGACGAAATCCCGTGGTCAGTTGAAGAATTTATAGAATATGTAGAAAGTAACTGTCGGTGAGTTTTTAATTAACTTAGTGTATTATATATGTATTAGAAAAAATAAAATATACACTACATATCATATAGTACATATAAATAATCGAACGGACATATTTTTTTTCTGAAGATTGTCTAAAATTTTCTTACAGTAATGCATGTGTGGAACTAAATCGAAAGAGTCTAATGGTAGAGGAAGCAGTTGAAGAAGTTTTAGATCTCGTTAAGAAAGCTGCCCAGCAAATTAAACCGGCGGACATTAATCCAGATTTCGACTTTCTTATCGCTGAAGGTACTTTACTAATTGACAAAGTAGATTTCGTTATCAGGTCACCGATTCGAAAATTAAGTATATCATAAATATAAACCGATCGATATTTCAGATGATGTCCATGGTAGTGCTACTGTGTCTACTCTCAATGAATCAACAAGCAGTGGTCAACAAGATTGGTCTGCGGTCTGGGAGTGCTTTGAGAGTCCCCATCGCTTGTTGTCAATACCTGCAGGAGGCCTTTCTAAAAGTATGCAGGTAAGCTGATTACCCAATCACACGTGTAAGTAATATGTTTAAGCCGAGGGCACAAATATAGGAAGCTTACTTGACTATCTATAATATTTATAAGTGTAAACGAGATCACCTTTTAGGCTGTTTGTCCGCCGCACATCCGTCACCCGAGCGCCCTCATCCCAGCCGCCGAAATTGCGAGTAGATCGGCGTGACCGCTAGAACGTGGCCCGAGATTTTGACGGGCTGATGTGCCGGCAATACAAAACACGTTTGAACTTGTCCACACACTACTGTCGCCGTTGCACCGTACACGATCTTAGTTATTATTTTGTCTGTCATCAATTATCATAACATATCATTGTAATAAAAATGGCTAAAACATTTAAATACTATATTTATTCATTAATAGAAGTTATAGAAAGTAAAGAATGTTTGTGGCATAAAACCAAGGAAGTGTCCAAGGATAAAATTTTGGAACAATCTAAACCATCCGTCACGGGGACAAACGATCGCCGTCACGTCATATTAAACTCGGCCCGAAATAATCTCGTTCTCGGCGACGGCCCGGCGACGACGGCGGTGGACAAACAGCCTTAAAGTATAAAATTTAGACCATAGATTTTTTATTATTTTCATGAAACATGTTTTATTGTGATAGTTATAACAAATATTTTTTAATACAGGAGATGGTTAAGAACGCAGTAAGCGAAATGCGACGCTACTACAGCCGCAAAGTTGTCGACGTGCTTATTAAAGTCACACGACGAGCACTTGATCTCATAATAAAGCAATTCTCTCAAGATTTTGAAGCCTCTGGTGAGATAATTATTTATACTTTTATATGGACGAGTTTTTATACTAGTACGAAAGTAATACCGTAATAGTTTAAACAAACGTTACGTTCAAACGATAAAGTTTGTCATATAACATAACCTTCCAACAACTTTATGAACTTCTATTCATTTATGATGACCTGGTACAATGAAAGCTTGCGAGGCGTATTTTATTTCCAGATATGTCCCAACCCCTCATGTGCGTTGGATATTTGGTTCTTTCTCCTCCATGAGGATGATTTCATTGATGTTCCTCTCTGAGGAAATATGTGAAAAACTCAGCATGGAAATCATTTTCTAGTCCAATTATTTATTATGCTTTTATTATTTTATTTTATAACGGTGCAAACATTTAATATAAAAATAAACTTTCAATCTTAGCAATGTTTTGGGAAATCTTTGTAACATTATTTAACAAACCATAAAACATTTTCTAGTTTTTTTTTTCTTATAAATCTCATCTGTGTGTTTTTTACTTAATATCATTTTTGCCTTTAATACCTTACCTAAAATATAAATAATTAACGAATGGTATTATTTAAATAGCAAGCAAAAGTAGTCGTACGGCTTCGATATAAATAAGAAGTAAACTTTATGTATAAAAGAACTTATTATGCATACATACATACAACTACGCTGATGGGGTAGGTCAAGCTATGGGAAGTCTCCGCCTCCTCTGAAGTGAATACTCCGATCAGTCTATTTCATCCCTTACAGCGCATGCGTTTACTTATAAACATCTCTTTCAAATCCTTGTATCCTGGTGCTGTTGCGGGTATAACGTTCTATCCGCAATCAGAGAAATGGCGTGTCGGACGGACCTTTAAAGTTTGTTACGGGTACATCGTGAATAGGCAATATTTAAATCCCAAATATGTTTACATAAAATATATAATTAAATATTTAAAATATTATTTTGATCTCCTTTTGTTTTTTATGGAGGATAAAATAAACAAACATATTATAAATTTTAACGCAGATTTTATGAAATCTAGATGTTATGTTTGCTAGTTAGTAAAATATATTAACGTACCCGTAGCTTATTCGTTATTTAAATTTTTTATGGTTTTGAAGATTTTATTTTAAATATATTTTTATTTTAACTACGTGCGTAATATTGCCGACGTTATCTTCTATGACGAGAAAAGCCTTAATTTTTTGTTTAACTACATAATTATTATAAAACTTTGGTTTTATTCACATATTGATGTTGTTAAAAAAACGAGAAAGAAAAACTAAATAATTTTTAATGCCATTATGATAGTGAACGCGTAGGTCTTTACAAAATATATTTTTAGAGCAATATGCTATATATAACCTCTGTATTATTTATTATAGTGTGTTTTAGAATCTCCGAAAGGGATAATAATTTAATATAGAAAATATCTGCTACCTCTGAAAGAATATTTGCTACGTTTGAAAGAATATTAGATACGATAATGTCACTTTATTTAGCGCATGCGCTATTGATCTTTTAGACCTTGACGAACTTCTCATCTCCTCGTATTGCGACGGGTATAATTCCCGTCCGCATCTAACAGAACCGACAATTTTCTGATTTATGCTACCCATCCACCATAAATAATAAGCTCACAGAGAGAGAGCAAGTAAGGTGTAGTACTCGTATAAAAAAGGAAAATATTGTAAAACAGAGGGGGGAAAATAACCCGTTGCAAGTATTTATTATTTCTTAATGTTTATAAATTGATTTAATAATAAAAACGTACAATAAAACAAAATCAAATAAACGTTGTTCTAATTGTGAATATTATAAAACATAATCTTGCGATTTCTGTGCTCAGATTCTACCAAGTAGAGACGGTAAAAAACTAAAAAACTAAAAAATTAAAAAAACTAAATCAAGGGACACCCGAATGGAACGAAGTTCCTTTCGATTAATTACTGAAGGAATTGTAATAAAATTTTATTGTTTTTAAGTTATAATAATATTTTTTTTATTATTAACAAATATAATGTTATATAAACTTAATCAGTAGGCTCAATTTTCGTAACAATTGGCTTGTGGTAACTGAAGTAGGAAACATATGTTTGGTATAATCAATATTTAAATAATATTATAATTATAATATTCGTCATATTAATATATTATAATATTATAAGCTTACAATAGCTTACAATAGCAATAAGTGTCGTGACAACTTTTCGTAAGAATTTTTTCCGTCTAGCCCCCTTTCACAACGCGCGATAAGGAACTTCGTTCCAATAATATTATTTATACTGTATATATATATATTTTATAATATAGTCCTTATTTTTTATATGCCAAAGCTAATACAAACGTATTTGTGTAGTGAAAATATTTTCGGTGGATTCGTCTTGAGAAATTACAACGATTCAAGACATATAAAAAATAATAAAATTTTAGTTTTATTGACACATTAAGGTGATTAAAAAAATGACTATAAGAAAACTAAGTAAATAATAATTTTATCAATAATAATAAGACTTAATAAATCCTTATGCTAGTATATTTTTAAGGTCTCCGAAAATGCTAAAATGTAGAAAATATTTGCTACGTGAAAGAATATTAGGTACCATAATGTCACTTTACTTAGCGCATGCGCTATTTATCTTTTAAAACTTCTACGAACTTCTCATCTCCTCGTATTACGACGGGTATAAATAAGTTTCCGTCCGCGTCCAATAGAACCGATAAATTTTCGGATTTTAATGCCTTCCGCCACACAAGCTCGCAATGTTTATTATAAGTTGTGTATTTGTAAATTAATGTTATGATTGTATTATAAAAAAGACAAAAAAAACTACGCGTGGTAAGTATTTATTATATTTTATATTATTTTAAAATTACACCTTGCAATTTCTTTGCTAAGGTTTTAAGAACGGTGAGAATATTTAATACTTATTATATATTAAATATTCTCACCGTTCTCAAATCACAAAGATTTTGGTTTTATTGACACATTGAGGTTATTAAAAAATTAACAAAGAAAATACAAATTAAATACTAATTTGATTAGTAATAATAAAATTTAATATCCCTAAGATAGGGAACGCGTAGGCTTTTACTAAATAATTAATTAAATAAAATTTTAGTATGTTATTCCTCTATGTATTATTATAGTGTGCTTTTTTAAAACAACACATTACAGTCGAACCTGGATAAGCGAGAGTTCAAGGGAGCACAATCTCATTCTCGCTTATAGAGGTTTCTCACTAACCCG
>JAOSYY010000008.1:3081525-3102039 GCA_025727935.1 Hebomoia glaucippe
ATGTATTTTCTTTTTAGACTCAAAGAGTGGCCTGCTTTCTATGCTCTTAAAAAGACTATTGATGATTTCAATGACATGTGCCCACTTCTCGAGCTTATGGCAAACAAAGCTATGAAACCCCGTCATTGGCAACGCATAATGGAAGTCACTAAGTATAATTTCGAACTGGATAACGAAGATTTCTGTTTAAAGAATATTTTGGAGGCTCCGTTGCTACCAAATAAGGAAGACATTGAAGTAAATAACTATAAAACTTCTATTATATTCGTATAATGCTTTATGTCAACAACTAAATCTGATTCCCAGATTCTGTGGTTTTCCAGATAACTCATAAACTTCGCTTAAATATAAAAATTTAAATTTTGCATAATATATTTCTACGAAGCTTCTACCAGCGCATTCGCTGGCTTTCATTTCGATTTTTACACCTTGCGTTACATTATTGGACTTATAGTAAGGATCCCTAAATTTTTGAAAATACAATATAATCTATAGCTTTCGTCGATAAATGTACTAACCAACACTGAAAGAATGTCTCAAATCGTACCAGCGGTTCCTAAGATTAGCGCGTTCAAAGAAACAAGCTCTTCAGCTTTATAACATTTGTATAGATATTTTAGTAATAGGTGACTGTTTAGCTTTATTTTTTATTGAAATATACTTTGTAGGATATTTGTATATCAGCGATGAAGGAGAAAGATATTGAAGCCAAACTTCGTCAAGTAACTAATGAATGGTCCGTGCACGAGCTGACCTTCCAAACATTTAATAACCGAGGAGAATTACTGCTTAGAGGAGATACAACCGCAGAAACTATCGGCCAACTTGAAGACAGTCTTATGATCTTAGGTTCATTGTTGTCAAACCGGTAAAAATATTTAATACTGCACATTATATAACAGTGGTTTTTGTAGTTAAATATAGTTAGTTCAATGAGATATTTCTAATTTACAGTTACAATGCGCCATTCAGAAAACAAATCCAGCAGTGGTTATATGATTTGCAAAGTACCAATGAAATCCTTGAACGTTGGCTTCTTGTACAAAATATGTGGGTGTATTTGGAAGCTGTATTCGTGGGTGGTGATATAGCTAAACAATTGCCTAAAGAAGCTAAACGCTTTTCAAAAATTGATAAATCATGGCAAAAGATCATGCAAAGAGCACACGAAACACCTGGCGTTGTTTCATGTTGTGTTGGAGACGATCTCCTGAGACAACTGTTGCCACATCTGCAAGAACAATTAGAGCTCTGCCAGAAAAGTTTGAGCGGCTATTTAGAAAAGAAACGAACTATGTTTCCAAGGTTCTTCTTCGTATCAGATCCAGCTTTACTTGAAATTCTCGGACAGGCATCCGATTCACATACAATACAAAATCATCTCCTATCAATATTTGATAATATTCGATACGTAAAATTTCATGATATAGGTACTATATTTTCCTTAGGAACATACTATAATAGGTATTTTTGTATATAATACTTTAACAGAATATTGTGCCTATTAATAAGTCTCATTTTAGAATATAACAAAATGGTGTCAATAGTATCATCTGAGGGTGAGGAAATAAAGCTAGAGCGGCCAGTACGTGCCGAGGGTTCAGTAGAGACATGGCTCACATCCTTGCTACAATCAGCACAAAGCAGCTTACATTCTATAATAAGAAATGCGGTGTCACTTATCAATGACCCCATTTTTAATATTTTGTTATTCCTCGATAAGATGCCTGCGCAGGTATTTTAACGTTAAAGTATATTTCTATTTTAAGATAATTCTTAGTAGATACAATTATTTTGCATACCTGTTTCATTAAATCCAGCCTCTTCTATACAGCTTCCACAGAGTTTCAGGTTGTTGATTGCAAGGAACAATAGAAGTTAGCAAATTAAATGTAAAATAAATTATTTTGTTAAAAGTCAGTGATTCTAGATCGTTAACATTGAATTAATTCGTTAATTTTAACAAAATCGTAAACAAAAAGGGAAAGAGTTAAACTTCTCCGTTACTGGAGGAAAAAGGAAATATTTTTCATTTTGACTTGAGGTAAGAATTAAAAAACTTCGTTATTAGTTATATTTTCTCGATTCAAGGTCGGTCTACTTGGAATACAAATAATATGGACGAGAGATGCAGAATTAGCATTAATGCAAGCTCGGCAGGACAAGAAAATAATGATGGAAACGAATAATAAGTTCCTCGAATTACTCAATACCCTAATCGATCAAACAACTAGAGACCTTTCTAAAATTGAACGAATAAAATTTGAGACTCTCATAACCATTCATGTACATCAAAGAGATATATTTGATATGCTGGTAAGATTAAGTTGCAACAAAATACACGAGTTAAATTCACTATTAAGTAAACTCTGAATGTATTATGATTTTAATTCTCTTTACAGTGCCGACTTAACGTCCGTTCAGCGAATGATTTCGAATGGTTGAAACAATGCCGATTTTATTTTAAGGAAGACGTCGATAAAACTTGGATATCCGTGACTGATGTGACGTTTACCTATCAAAATGAATACCTTGGATGTACTGAACGCCTCGTGATAACACCATTGACAGACAGGTAAATTAACGTCAGAATAAATCCTGCTAGTTAGTCATTTCGTACTTTTGAATACCTATATTATTGCGACTATAAGAAATTGGAGAAAATGATATGAGATTGAGATGAGAAATATTTTTTTATGTTATCCCTCTTAAACCATTATGCTTCACACAGATGTTACATTACTCTTGCTCAAGCTTTAGCTATGAGTATGGGTGGAGCACCGTGTGGTCCAGCGGGTACGGGAAAAACAGAAACCGTAAAGGACATGGGGAAAACGCTTGCGAAATATGTTGTAGTCTTTAATTGTTCCGATCAAATGGACTACAGGTCAGTTGTCCGAACATCCTTTCTTTGTAAAAACATTTACGTTAAGAATACTGTTAAAGAATTTTTTTTCCTCAGAGGGCTTGGAAGAATTTACAAAGGTCTTGCGCAGTCTGGTTCTTGGGGTTGCTTCGATGAATTTAATCGTATAGAACTGCCTGTACTATCTGTGGCTGCGCAACAAGTTGCCGTTGTTCTTGCTGCGAAGAAAGAAAAGAAGAAAAGTTTTCTATTCACTGATGGCGATATGTCTGACATGTGTCCAGAGTTTGGTATATTTATAACAATGGTAATATCTATAATTGTAAAATTTTGTAATACTAGCTATGGTGCATAACTTCCTTTGCGATACGTGAGATGCTATATAAACTTTATTATTATAAAAAGATTAAAAGATAGGCACATACTGCCTGGAACTTTAGTTTATAACTTTTTAAGAGGAACAATTTCCTTGTATATGATTATTCCGAACATTAGCCGTTAACGCAGTACACGCAACGAAAGCTCTCAAAAGGAATAAAGATTCCCCGTTTCTGAAAGATTTCTCAATAATACTCCGCTCCTATTAAATGTAGCTTGATGCTGTTAACCTATAGCCTTCAACGATAAATGGGTTAGCCAACATTAAAATAATTTGTCTACACAAAATGGTAGTTCCTAAGATTAGTGCGTTTAACTTAACATACAAACTCTTCAGTTTCTTCTATTAGTTTAAATATCGTATTGTAATTCGTTAATATTGTGGATATAATTTAACATTACTAAATGGATTTAATTTGCTTTTCAAAAAGAATCCCGGATACGCTGGACGTAAAGAGCTTCCGGAAAATTTAAAAGTACAGTTTAGAACTGTTGCTATGATGGTTCCGGATCGCCAAATTATTATACGCGTTAAACTCGCTTCGTGTGGTTTTTTGGAAAACATAACGCTAGCAAGAAAGTTTTATACCCTATATAAGTTATGTGAAGAACAGTTGACAAAACAGGTACTATGATAATAATGTTTAATACGCTTTTTTTAGTTTGGTATGTATGTAAGTACCTAGACATAAGAATCTAAGAATGTGATTTTTCACTTCTTTCATGATTGACTTGAAACTGCACACTTATCTAGGACCAATAATGACAATATAATAATGTACATAGTTCGTCCCATTATCCTGCTTACTTACCTAATGCCTAATAACGCATTTAGTTTAGCCTGCTTTTATTAGCATACAACTAAATTATGTATGAAGAAAATGACTACAGATTAGATATATAATAGTTAAAAAAAATAGAATCATGGTTTTGTTGTTTCCAGAACTAAATTCATAATAATTTAAAACAACTAAAATACTCGCGTTCACAGAAAACCAAACTAAATTGTAGAGAATAATTTTCAATAAATCAAAATTAAACATGGTGAAGCTTATGCACGATTAACGAAAATAATTGTTTAAAAAAATTATTTTTAGTTAATTAAAGTATTATTTTTACAGTATTAATACTATCATTTCTAACTTTATCATGTAGAGTATATTCAACTATTTCAGGTGCATTATGATTTTGGTCTAAGAAATATTCTATCTGTACTGCGAACTCTAGGGGCTGTCAAGAGAGTTAATGCAAAAGACAACGAGAGTACAATCGTAATGAGGGTTCTCCGAGATATGAATTTGTCAAAGCTGATTGATGAAGATGAACCACTTTTTATTTCCCTCGTTGCGGATTTGTTTCCGAATCAAGTTCTCGAAAAAACAACGTACCCTGATCTAGAAGAAGCTATTAAAAAGCTTGTTGATGCTAATGGCTTAGTTTATCATCCACCTTGGGTATTAAAAATTGTACAAGTACGTGTTTTATATTAGAAATAATGTAATACTAACAATTGATATACAGGTTATATTATAAAATACATATAATATCAAACAACTTTTTACAGCTATATGAAACGCAGAGAGTAAGACATGGTATTATGGTCTTAGGTCCACCGGGCGCTGGTAAAACTACTTGTATTCATACAGTAATGAGTGCATTGTCAGAGACGGAAGATCCTCATAGGTATATTTGATAAGGTAATCACTTATCAAACATAGCTATTACAATATTTATTAATTGTTTTGTTTTAGAGAAATGAGAATGAACCCTAAAGCTATCACAGCATCTCAAATGTTCGGCCGTCTCGACGTCGCTACTAATGACTGGACTGATGGAATTTTCTCAGCTTTATGGAGAAAAACTTTAAAAATGAAAACTGGAGAACATATTTGGCTCGTGCTAGATGGACCTGTTGACAGTATATGGATAGAAAATTTAAATTCAGTTCTTGATGATAACAAAACATTAACTCTTGCCAATGGCGATCGGCTGACAATGTCTCCGACTTCAAAAATAATATTTGAACCAGAAAATATTGACAACGCATCTCCCGCTACTGTTTCCAGAAATGGAATGGTCTATATGAGCTCTTCTGGTTTAGACTGGGAGCCAGGTAATTCTTATTTATCAAATATATTGTTTTACTTAATTATAAATATTTTATTTCACATTATTATACATTCACAGTTTTAAGTGCCTGGCTTAAAACGCGATCAGCGCGTGAAAATGAAGTTTTTAGTGCATTATTCGAACAAACTTTTCCAAATACATATACCTGGTGCACCCAAAACCTCAACTTTAGTATGCGTGTTCTTCAAAGTAATATCGTCTCACAAATGCTGAATTTGTTAGAAGGTCTCGTGCCCCCACAGATAGTAGAAACAGAAGATCAGTCTGCAAACAAATCTATCAACGGTGATATAGAAGATGACGATGAGAAGGAAAAGGGAGAAGAAATACTTTTATTTACTCCTGAACATTTACATAAAATTTATGTCTTCGCTTTAATATGGGGTTTTGGATCACTTTTTGAGTCAGAAGACAGAATTAAGTATGACAAGTATATTAGAATTACGTACAGTGAAATACTCGACATACCAAAGCATCCTAATAATAAACCAAGTATATTGTTCGACTTCTACGTTAAACAACAAGGCAAATGGGAACTATGGGAAGATTTAATGACAAATTATCAATACCCTGACACCGCTACTCCAGATTACGCAAATATTCTTATTCCAATCGTAGATAATGTGAGAGTAAATTATCTGATTCATTGTATTGCAAAACAAGGGAAAGCTGTTCTACTTCTAGGTGAACAAGGGTCTGCTAAAACTGTCATGATGAAAGCTTATATGAAAAATGCTAATCCAGAACAATTTATGGGCCGTTCTTTCAATTTTTCTTCTGCTACGAGTCCTTATCAATTTCAAAAAACTATAGAAAGTTACGTTGAAAAACGTAGTGGTATGACATTTGGTCCACCTGGAGGAAAAAAGATGTTAGTATTTATAGATGACATAAACTTACCACAAATAAATGAATGGGGTGATCAGATTACTAATGAAATAGTACGTCAAACTATGAGTATGGGTGGGTTTTATAGTTTGGAGAAACCAGGTGATTTTACGACAATTGTTGATATTCAATTTTTAGGTGCTATGGGCCAGCCAGGTATATATTTTGTCAATTTCTTATTATATAATTATATACACAAAATACCGTAAACAAGAAATGAAATGTTAAAGTTATTATATTTTCAGGCGGTGGAAGAAATGATATTCCGTCGAGACTGAAAAGAAGGTTCTCTATTTTCAACTGTCCTTTGCCAAATAATGACTCTATTGATAAAATATTCAAAGTTATAGGAGAAGGACATTATAATGCAAAACGAGGCTTTACAGTTGAAGTACGTTCTCTTATAAAGAGAATTATTCCGTTGACACGAGAATTATGGACACGAACTCGAATTAACTTGTTACCAACACCCGCCAAATTTCATTACGTATTTTCTCTTAGAGACTTGTCACGAGTGTGGCAAGGCATGGTAGGGACATTGCCTACTGTAATAGAGTCTGAAAAATGTTTGATGCTGCTATGGAAGCATGAATGTTCGAGAGTATTTTCAGATAGATTTACACATCAAACTGACAAAGATTGGTTTAATAAAGCATTATTTAACATTGCTGAAGAAATATTAGGTCCTGAATATAAAAAGATGATGGAAAAAGAGCCTGTCTTTGTAGATTTTATGAGGTAATTTAATGTCTACGAGTATATAGTATTATACATAAAAATTATAATGAAATATAATTTTATTTATTATATACACACACACACAATAAAAATATGTTAACTTTTCCAACTAACTTTTGTTTTCAGGGATGCGCCAGAGCCAACCGGTGAAGAAGGAGAAGATGCCGATATGGAATTACCAAAAGTATATGAGCCAGTTTTTGATTACAATGAATTACGCGATCGCTTGGAAATGTTTTTATCACAATTTAATGAAATGGTTAGAGGATCTGGAATGGATCTCGTATTTTTTCCAGATGCAATGTTACATTTAGTAAAGATATCACGTGTAATTAGACATCCTCGAGGAAATGTTATGCTAGTAGGTGTAGGTGGATCGGGAAAGCAATCATTAACGAAATTGTCTACGTTTATAGCTGGTTACCGTTCCTTCCAAATAGCGTTAACAAGATCATACAATGTTGGTAACTTTTTAGAAGATCTGAAACTTCTATACCGATCTTGCGGTGTACAGGGAAAAGGTACAACATTTATATTTACTGATTTGGATATAAAAGAAGAAGGATTTTTGGAATACTTAAATAATATTTTGAGTTCTGGAGTAATATCAAATTTGTTTACAAAAGATGAGCAACAAGAAATAATATCAGAATTGACACCAATTATGAAGAGGGAAAATCAAAAACGTACCCTAACAAATGAACTTGTTATGGAATATTTTTTAAACAGGACATGTCAAAACTTACATGTAGTACTATGTTTTTCTCCTGTAAGTATTAGAATCAAGGTTTAGAGTAAAATTTTAAGAATTACTAATTCTTATTTGTTTTTTCTCCTCTAGGTGAGTGAAGCTTTTCGCTATAGAGCTCTAAGATTTCCAGCTTTAATATCAGGATGTACAATAGATTGGTTTCAACCATGGCCAAAGGATGCGCTTGTATCAGTTGCTGATCATTTTCTGGCAGAATTTGAAATAGAATGTACTAAAGAAGTAAAGAAAGAGTTAGTTACAGTATTAGGAACTATACAAGACGTCGTTTCTACAGTTTCAACTGAATATTTTCAACGATTCAGGAGATCGTCACATGTTACACCAAAGTCTTATCTTAGTTTCATTGGAGGGTATAAAACAATATATCAAATGAAACAAAAAGAATTAGGTGATGGAGCTTTAAGAATGGATACTGGATTAGAAAAATTACGAGAAGCATCAATATCCGTCGAAGTTTTAAAAAAAGATTTAGCAGTAATGGAGCAAGACCTAGCTTTAGCTTCTGAAAAAGCAGACCGTGTATTAACTGAAGTAACTGAAAGAGCCATGCAAGCCGAAATTGTAAAAAATCAAGTGCAAGTTGTAAAAGAAAAAGCTGAAGCTTTAGTGGCATTTATTGCTGAAGAAAAGGAAAAAGCTGAACGAAAACTTGAAGCTGCTAAGCCTGCGTTAGAAGAAGCTGAAGCTGCTCTGAACACTATAAAACCGGCACATATAGCTACGGTTAGGAAATTAGGCAGACCTCCACACCTTATAATGAGAATTATGGACTGTGTGTTGATTCTATTTCAGAGGAGATTACATCCAGTCATACCAGATACAGCTGCGCCATGTCCTAAACCTTCTTGGGCGGAATCGTTAAAGGTTATTTTTATCAAAAATTACGAGTATTATTTAAAATTAGGATTCTTTATGTAAAATGTTTTTATTTTCTAGATGATGGCCAGCACTACATTTTTACTTCAATTGCAAAATTACCCTAAAGATATTATCAACAATGAAATGGTAGAACATTTATTACCATATTTTGAAATGGAAGATTATAACATGGATACAGCAAAACGCGTGTGCGGTGATGTTGCAGGCTTATTGTCTTGGACTAAAGCTATGGCATTCTTTCATAGTGTTAATAAGGAAGTTTTGCCATTGAAAGCCAGTTTGATGTTGCAAGAAGCGAGACTAAAGGTAAGGTCAATTTATAGTGGATATAGTTATTTGGTTCCGTTAAATATGTTTATCAAAAATATTGTTACCATAGGTGGCTATGGAAGATTTAGCTTCTGCTGAAAGACAACTCGAAGAACGTGAAATGTCGTTAAGAAAAGTAAAAGAACAGTATGAATCTGCTGTTTCTGAAAAGCAACAATTAACAGATGCTGCTAATGTTTGCCTTAGAAAAATGACAGCAGCGACTCAACTTATTAATGGACTTGGGGGTGAAAAAATAAGATGGACTCAACAAAGTAAAGACTTTAAAGAACAACTAGGACGATTAGTAGGAGATGTCGTATTAGCAACCGGATTTCTATCTTATTGTGGTCCATATAATCAAGAATTTAGGAATGGCCTCTTTAATACATGGATGGGAATATTAAAAAACAAACATATACCCGTAACAGATAATTTAAACATTACAAATATGTTAGTTGAAAGTGCAACTATATCGGAATGGACCCTACAGGGCTTACCTAATGACGAACTCTCAGTACAAAAT
Organism: Hebomoia glaucippe; assembly: GCA_025727935.1. NCBI lineage: Eukaryota > Metazoa > Arthropoda > Insecta > Lepidoptera > Pieridae > Hebomoia > Hebomoia glaucippe. The sequence goes on from JAOSYY010000008.1 coordinate 3,091,012, forward strand.
GCGCTCATTGTTACTAAATCCAGCTCCTACCCACTTTTAGTGGATCCTCAAAGTCAAGGTAAAAATTGGATCAAGAACAAAGAAAGCACTAATGAACTACAGATCACATCTCTAAATCATAAGTATTTCCGCACACATCTCGAGGATAGTTTATCTTTAGGTAGACCACTTTTGATTGAGGATGTGGGAGTTGAATTAGATCCCGTTATAGACAATGTCTTAGAAAAGAATTTTATAAAATCTGGATCAATAGAAAAAGTGATTGTGGGTGATAAAGAATGTGATGTTATGCCTGGTTTTATGCTTTATATTACAACTAAACTACCTAACCCGGCGTATTCTCCAGAAATCAGCGCAAAAACGTCAATCATTGATTTTACTGTAACTATGCAGGGTCTCGAGGACCAATTACTCGGACGAGTTATTTTAATGGAAAAGTCAGACTTAGAAGAAGAACGAGTTGCTTTATTTGAATCTGTTATGAAAAATCAAAGAAGTATGAAAGAATTAGAAAGCAATTTACTTTGCCGTTTGACTTCGTCTGAGGGTTCGCTAGTTGACGATGAAGCTTTAATTCAAGTTCTACAAATTACTAAGACAACGGCTGAAGAAGTTAATGAAAAGCTTAAAGTAGCTGAAGTAACCGAGAAGAAAATAATTAAAGCAAGAGAAGAATTTCGAGCGGTGGCAGCTCGAGGATCCATTTTATACTTTTTAATAGTAGAAATGAGTAACGTTAATATCATGTACCAAAATTCTTTGAAGCAATTCTTGACTATTTTTGATAATTCCATAACAAAGTCGGCGAAGAGTAACATTACTGAAGATCGTATAAATATAATATTAAAATATTTAACTCACGAAGTTTGGGCATTCACCCTTCGAAGTTTATATGAAAGACACAAAGCACTATTCACACTAATGTTGGCGATGAAAATAGATTGCCATAGAGGTCTAATCTCTCATGATGAATTCATGGCATTTGTAAAAGGAGGTGCATCTTTAGATTTAAATGCAGTTACCCCAAAACCGTTTAAATGGATATTAGATATTACATGGTTGAACTTAGTTGAAATAAGCAAACTTAAAACTTTCTCCGATGTGTTAAGCAAAGTAAGTATTATATGTAATGGTACAATTTAGAATATACAGGTACCAGGTAAATACAGGTCCCATGCATGTAAAGTTTGTGTAACAGATGAAGCAAAAATAAAATTAACTAGCGCTGTAGTTTACTACAAGTTTGCCAGAACCTAAGCAAACTTTGTGATATATTTTGATGTTTGTTTGGTTGTTTAGATATCTACGAATGAAAAAGAATGGCGCATCTGGTATGAGAGGGCGAAACCAGAAGAAGAAAGTATACCGAGTGGGTACCAAGAAAGCCTGGATGTGTTTCGCAAGTTACTTCTCATTAGGTCCTGGAGCCCGGATAGGACACTCTCGCAAGCTAGAAAATATATTGTTGGTAAAGTGCAAAGTATTTTGTTTAATAATTAAATTAAATTATTATTATTATTATTACATTATAAAAAAATGCTATAGTTTTGTAATTTCCATAATTAAGATTCTCTTGGTCCTGAATACGGAGAAGGACGAATTCTAAATTTGGAAGTAACTTGGGAAGAATCAGAACCACGAACACCCCTCATATGTATTTTGTCAATTGGGTCTGATCCTTCTACCCAAATAGCATCACTTGCGAAGTCAAAAGAAATAGGTAAGTATCTTTTACCTTGTAGAGCGTTGGAAGCAACAATATAATTTTGTAATTACAATATTATAATTTTTATTGATATTGTAATAATTACTAAAATAATTACTGCGTATAAAAATTATCATTTGATAATATGTTTTTCAGTCTTGAAAGCGGTATCAATGGGACAGGGCCAAGAAATTGTGGCTCGTAAGATGATATCCGATTCCATGAACGACGGAGGTTGGGTTTTACTTCAAAATATTCACCTGTCTCTCTCTTTTTGCGTAGAAGCTATGGATGCCCTCATTGAAACAGAACATATTCAAGAATCATTCCGTCTTTGGCTTACCACAGAAGTTCACACCGATTTTCCTATCGGATTACTGCAAATGGCGATCAAATTTACTAATGAACCACCTCAAGGAATTAGAGCGAGTATGAAAAGAACATATCAGAATATAACACAAGATACTTTAGACTACTCATCTTTACCACAATGGCCACCGCTTCTATATGCCGTAGCATTTTTACATACAATAGTTCAAGAAAGAAGAAAATTTGGACCCTTGGGTTGGAACATTCCCTATGAATTTAATCAAGCAGATTACGCTGCCAGCGTTCAATTCATACAAAATCATTTGGATGAAATTGACCCTAAAAAGGGAATATCTTGGCCAACGATATGTTACATGCTTGGTGAAGTGCAATATGGCGGGAGGGTCACTGATGATTTTGATAAACGTCTTCTTACAACTTTTACCAATGTATGGTTTTGTGATGTTCTATTACGTCCAGGTTTTGAATTCTATAAAGGATACAAGGTACCGCAAACTAGAAACCTACAAGGATACGTTGATTACATTAATCAACTACCATTAACAGACACCCCTGAAGTTTTCGGACTACATGGTAACGCAGACATCACGTATCAAATCAACAGTGCTAAAGACATCTTAGATACAATATTAAGTGTCCAACCGAAGGAAGGGGGTAGCCAAGGTGGAGAAACGCGAGAAAGTATCGTCTACAGATTGGCTGAAGACATGTTGGAAAAACTCCCAAAACAATATATTTCGTTTGAAGTCAGAGAGGCACTCCAAAAAATGGGAGCATTCCTACCAATGAATATATTTTTAAGGTAATGTTTCTTTGTAAATTACCTGTAATTTTTAAAGACATACACAGGAGTAATTAGATTTTATGTATTACGCCCAAAATATTCCAGATTAAATCACCAAATTACAAATTAAAATTAATTGGTTTATCCGATCGACAAGCAGGCACTAGGCTTCCTTATGTTCCAAAACAAACGTACTCAAAAATTTTGATTTAATCAAAAATTTGTATTGTCTTATTCACAGACAAGAAATAGATCGTATACAGAAAGTTATTAAAACAGTCTATACTACGCTTTGTGACTTAAAATTAGCTATAGATGGTACGATCGTTATGAGCCAGGGTTTACGAGAATCGTTGGATGCAATGTATGATGCACGTATTCCATCGCAATGGTTAAAGGTAAATTTTATTATTTATTTATAGATTAGCTTAAAAATACGACGATAAATATTTATCTATACCTATATATAATAAGTTTTAATGGAGTAACAATTATTATTAATATTTATAGGTATCTTGGGAGTCGGCAACTTTGGGATTTTGGTACACAGAACTCTTAGAACGTGAACAGCAATATCGAATATGGTTGCGGAACGGAAGGCCTAACACATTTTGGATGACTGGATTCTTTAATCCTCAAGGATTTCTAACGGCAATGAGACAAGTATGTATATATATATATTTAATTTTAATACCACCCGAGCTTTCTGTGTAATTTATATAATATTGCAGGAAGTAACACGCAGTCATAAAGGATGGGCTTTGGATTCAGTAGTCTTACAAAATCATATAACCAAGTTAAATCGCGAAGATGTGCACGAAGGCCCCTCCGAAGGAGTTTACGTTTACGGTCTATTTCTTGAAGGTTTAAAATGTTCATATTTAATAACTTTATTATGTGAAGTGTAACTTACCCTAAATTATATTTTACAATTTTCAGGAGCTTCTCTAGACAGGAAGACAGGAAAGTTAATAGAATCAAAACCAAAAGTACTATATGAACAAATGCCCGTAATATACATTTTTGCAATAAACACGACAGCAGGGAAGGATCCCAGACTCTATGAATGTCCTATCTACAGAAAACCCCAACGAACTGACGCGAAATACGTTGGTTCCATAGATTTCGAGACCGATAGCAATCCTAGACATTGGACGTTAAGGGGTGTGGCTTTATTGTGTGATATCAAATAAATTGATTTCAAGAATCCAGTTTGAATTAAAATTTTAATTTAACTCTCACACTTTAGTGAAACCTGCATTAAAATATCGTTTCGTGAAAATAAGGAGCTTTATAAATGTTAAATTGGTATCTATTAGTGTAGCGAAAGAAACTTAAGGCAACAAATAAATATTTTTATTAAACTAGGGGATGTGCTTGACGAATACCAGATATAGGACCCACCTCTTTGAGAACGCATAATTATTACATTCAAATTTAATTCCACAACACCTTTCACAATTGGAAGTCATAAAAGTTTCTAAATAATACTTATGTATAAGTATTCTCCAAACATGGCACTCCCTAAAGAAGATTTTTAATGACATCATACAAAACGAGTACAAATGCGCCTCCGGCACCTCGAAGAACGTTCGAGAAAGCTCCTTTAAAGAAAGCCCCTGGCCCTTCAGTACGAAGTATAACTGCCCAGCAGTGGAGTGTGTTCTTGTATAAACGTTCATTAACAGGGCGACCTGACTGCATCATCATACGCCGCCTCACCGTATCCAAGGGATATGAAGTTATACCAGCAATTGTCGTTACGGTCTGAAAAATTAAACGCATTAGTCGACTCATACGCGATTAAAGTCGTCGATATCATCGGGAAGTTAGTACTGTGAATAAAATCACCTGAGCGATGAGCCACGAAAAGAAAATGGACGTATTCTTTGGATCTTGGATGAGTACTCCCCGAGCCGTGTCATATAACCCAAAATAAGTTGCTCGATAAATAATAATCCCCTGTACAGACACAATAAATCCTCGATACCAGCCAATTGGCCCATCACTTTTCATCGTCTTCATCAAACAGTCGACTAAACCGTTAAACTCCTTGGCTTTTCCTTTTCCAACATCAGCAGCTAATCTACACATTTAAAACCATATTTATAAGATGTCCAACCGTCTGGCTATAAATCTAAACATAAATTCAAACCTTGTTCGAGCGAAATCTAAGGGATACACGAAACACAGTGACGTTGCCCCAGCTGCGCCTCCAGATGCTAAATTTCCAGCAAAATAAGTCCAAAACTGGGTGTTTTTATTAACACCCTCTAAAAACATTCCTTTGTATACGTCCTTAAACGCAAAATTAAGAGCTTGTGTAGGAAAATATCGGATGACGTTAGCCAAGTTCCCTCGCCACAGTGATGCAATGCCCTGCTCCTTGGGGATGCGTATAAATGCATCAACAATACCTGAATATAACAGTCAATTCGTACTCTACAGATAGCAATCAAAACGATATTAAATTTAAAAAAGGAATATTTTGGATGGTATACCTTTGTATCGTTTATCTTCTGCAATTTGTTTGGAAACGTGTTGTACCTGCAGAATTAACTTTACGCGCTCCATAGGCGCCATGGCAGTTTTTGACACTGCAGCAGAAACACCACCAGCGATGAAGTCCTTCATAAATGCACTGGTTTCTGGACCCTTACCCTTTTCTTTGCCTTTGCCATCTTTTGACATATTGCCTTCTGATTAATTATAATCCTTTCCACAAATACCGTGTGCGAATGTAAGAGACTATGGTGAGGTAACCAAGTCAAAACTGCGTGTTAGATATACACTCTGAACTTTTAAATATCATCATTATAATAAACCTGAAATATTTTAAATAATTTCTTAAAATTTTAATACTTCAGAAAATAATTTATTATTGTAGAAAAAATATGACACAAACTTTGACAGATTTTCTGAATTACAAAAGACGGGAGTTTCAATCTTCTTTATTCGAAATTAGAACCGTATATAGAAGTTGATACAAAAAGGTTTTGAACTGGAACACGGGCGTCTGTCGCTGAAATGGTATAAATTGCTTAGTTCAAAAATAACGGTTAATTAAATGTTAACTTTGACCAACATTTACAATACTAGAATTTAATTTTTTATACAAATAATGTTTTTTATTTACTATATATTTTATTTACTGTAAATAAGAAAAAATATAATTTTAATTGAAAGTTTGTGACGTTAAAAAAAAACGTATATTGTATTAGTTAGGATAGTTGTGAAAAAGGTAGACACATACGTATTTACTTTGTAAAATCTACCTACTCAACTTTATGAAACAAATATTTTCAAATTGAAATCAAAGCAATTATGAGTCTCTGTAACGACAACTGTAAACCATTGACGTTTGTATGAAGATTATAACTGTGAAGTATAGTCTAATTTAGGAATAAATAATAAAACCAATATGTTTAATGAATTTATTGAGACTACATATTCACTATTGTAATCATAGTTAACTTCTAAATCACACTGCATTGTTGGTCAATTACTTCCTATTGGATTAAACATCGGCAAGCTAGGTACGATGTCGAAACTGGTATAATTATACTACGTACAAAGCAAAGCAAAATATCGAGAGAGCCGTTCGTGAAAATTTGTTTATTTATTTATAACTAAAAGTGCTAAGCGGTTTTCGCCATGTTAAAATTAGGTAACTAATAAATCCTGAAATGTCATACAGTAAAAATAAAGATATAGTATATCAGTTTCTGGGTTCTTAGAATTAATCAGATGAAGTTGGAGGAAAATACCCCAGAGCACAAAAATTAAATTAAAAAAATATAGGATTACTCTTGTAATTTAATTTATTTTCCTTATTCTTGGAAGATTTTCTGGATACGTCGATTCTTCAATCACTCTCTTGTTTTATGTTTCATAGCTGTTTTTGATGAGTGACTTAACATGTAGAGTTACTATTTTAGTACTTTAACAAGCGTTATTGTTCGGCAAAAAAACTGAAACCCATAAAAAATTTCTTTATTTTTTTCGGAATTAATTTAAAATAACTTAAACGCAGGTAAAACCGCGAGGCGTGACGAAAACTCTATGATGAACTTTTGCTTTACAATATTTTATAACCTACTAATTTAGTTATTTATTGGATTGGCAACCAGGTCATAGTGGATTTTGATAAAAAATGAAATTTCTAAATTATTGTTTTAAAATATAACTTTATTCTAATAGGTATCCCTTGTTATTCTATATCTTTGTGGGTCATCAAATTCTTTAAATTTAAACATGGAATCACCCTATTGCAATAAAGCTTAACTATAAAAGTCTTGAATTTTCATTTTTACTCGAAATCTGTTGAAATACCAATATCAATAAATTTTAAAAATATACCACTATTAATACTTCTATTTAACTTTCTGTGAATTAACACCAACTGACGTCCGTTTTAGATGTTTCTCTTTCTGTCCTTTAGGAATATGCAAAAGCAGAATCATCAATAATGCTCGTGCATAAGTAGATAGGAGTGTAATATATTATTGAATTTTCAGTGAGGCATTAGGCCTCAAAAGTTAAAAGGTTAAGTAGTAAGATAAGTATAAATTAGACAAAAAATTAACAAGTTTTACCCCCAATGTTGTAACACGGGATTGCAACACCTCGTTTTATGTGCAATACAATAATTTGTGACCTCCCATTTTTATTTTAGATTCCATACTGATCACATTATAGTTTAAATATCACTGAATTATTTTACTATATATATATCTATTTTTATAAGAATAAATGTGATAAGAGTTTCATTATAATTAATGCCAAATAGATTTTGTACGTAAAATGTTAACCTGTATTAAATAATGATAATCAAAAACTTAAAACTAAAGATTGAATCTAAATAAACTATGTATGTAGGTTTACATAACCGAATTTTGATATAACCAACAATCAAAAGTTACCAAAGAAATGATTATAGTTATAAGTTTCGGGATTCCAATACATAAATATTATTTTCGCATTTTTGCCGCATTATCGGCGTTCTCCTTCAAGATCTTGGATTTAAGATGGTCTTTGTATTTCAAAATACCGCCTTCCCATTTAGTGACGGTTTCATTTTCGCAGATCCAAATCTCCTCAGCAACCTGAAAATATACAAAAATTTACATGTAAAAACTGAACCTAAAAAATCGGTCGAGACGTTTCGGAGGAGTAGAATTACAAACACCGTGACTCGAGAATTTCATACATTAGATTATTGCTGTTTTAGTACCTTATAAGTTTATATACAAAGGTACTTGTTTATCATATTATATTTTTACAATTTAAGGGAAATTAACTGATACCATTATTAAATAACACTCATATTCGTATTCGTATTAGTGACGATAGCCAAATTACATGACCAAACGCGTGAGGTGATCGGAATAGTAACAAAACTTTTTCCAACAACTACAGTCGATAGAATAACAATTTTGAAATATATCCCTGACAAATCAAAGTGATTTTAGTAGTTTTTGACCTAACATACCTGGTTAATGAGTCTAAAGTCGTGACTGACGAGCACCATGCCTCCGTCGAATTCGTTGATAGCGTCACCAAGAGCGTCAATGGTTTCCATGTCCAAGTGATTGGTCGGTTCATCCAGCAACAGCAAGTGCGGGGTTTGCCAGGCGAGCCAGGCGAACACCACGCGACAACGCTGACCGTCCGACAATTGACGCATCGGGCACACCTACAAACATTACGTCAATCTTTGGAATAAATCTTTCTAAATTATAGCTTAGAACCAATGACATCAACTTTTGAGCAAAAATCTTTTTCAAAATGGACCAGTCGTTTAATAAGTTTAATGATTCATTTAAATTTTTAGTAACATGGTTGAAAAATCAAACAATTAGCACAAGTAATATAAACAGTTTCTTTTTTATAACTAACTTATTTTAAAGATTCAGAAGTTAAAATGCATATTACAATACTTCGCAACCTACCAATGCTGTATAGCAATAATTGGATAAGCAAAACCTAAATGTATTTTACAATATTTTAGGAAGAGGCATTAAATCTCTAGTGGATTATTAGGCGATGGCTTTTTTATAAAATCGTTTTGGTTCCCTATCTATCTCTTTAATCACGCGAATACTCAGAAACTATAATTTATTACGAAGAGGGATCAAATAGTAGTGAAAAAGTGAAAGGACTTTTTTCAGGACCAAAGACAAAAAGCGCTGGACACGGTGTATAGAGAGACTCTGAGTCTATATAAAACAATAAATTATTAGGTTATCAATAGTCATTATATTCTATCTCATTCTCACTACTTTTTGATCCTTCCTCGTATAACATACGATTTTGAGTTTTACCGACTTTCAGATTTCTTTGATAATTGATCGCTGTATCCATATATTATTGTAAGCATAAGTCTAACACTATTAACTATTGTGGTTTTTTATTTTTACATGGTCTTTTTAGTAGTTAAATGGAAAATATTACAACTTAATGAGTGAAAATACTTGTATTATAGGATAATTTGCATGTCAACTAAAGTTGAATCCATTTCTGTTTACCTGTTGTCGACCAGTGAGACCGTATCGTCCAATGATCTTCCTCATTTCTTCGCGCTCGCGGACTTCAGGAAACTCTTTCATCATGTAGTCGAGGGGTGACAAGTCAAGATCGAGCAACTCATGCAAATGCTGATGGTATCGACCGATGCGCAAATGAGAGTTCTTACGGATCATCCCGATGGACGGCACCAACTGTAATATAAGATTAACTATTGTATGAACGCTGCACGGTGTATAATATAAAACGAATCAATGAAAACTATACAAGAATAATTAAAGCAAAATATATTTTAATCCAGTGTTCTGTCATTAAAAATATTCCTCGACCCCGACCAGTCGCTTTTTATCATGTATGTAAATGTTACGTTACAATGTTACAAATATTCATTCCATACGATGTTTGTTTGCATTTCCATAAGTAGAATTCGGATATTTCCACCGTAACGTAACATATTTTCTGAAGTAATTCTCTCGACCGATGACGACCAATCTATAGAAGCCCCCTCAAGGGGGTCGCGACCCACAGGTGAAAAACACTGTTTTAATCTATAGCAAGATCCTGATCAAATCAGAATAAAGGTTGTGATGTCAAGCTAAAATACAAAAAGATTACATTTCATGTATTTGCTTGTTTATATAATTTATAGATAATATAAATATATAATGTTAAAAGAAGTTTCAAAAATTCAAACTTTTATAAGTACATATCTATACCAAAAATCAACTTTCACAGGTTTTTGAGGATACTGTATTTGACAAGGCTAGAGATCTTAACCGTTCACTGCCGCACGATAATTTAGTAAATATTAGTGAGTATACATTTTTAAATAAAATTAAATTTTGTTTCGTTTGTGTATAGACAAAGCCACAATGGATACACCGGTTAGTACAAAGGGTGACTTAAATATTACATTACAACATATATTTGAGGGTACTCTCACAATTGTTGCAATGTTTTAGTAGAATACCGATTAAGACTTACATCTCCATAGAGTAACTTCAGCAGAGTAGACTTGCCGGCACCATTGGGACCAACGAGAGCAAGCCGAGTGTCCAGATCTATACCGAATTCCAAGTTCTTGTATATCCAAGGACTTTTTTCCGTATACCGGAATGATACATTCTGTAATAAATTGGAACTTTTATAAATATCTACATTCCTGATTTTTGCTGTATTTTGATCAATTCAATTAATTATTCTGAACTTTTTAATATTTTAGTTATATAAAAAATTTATGGAATCTCTGCCAATTCACTAAAGAGCTGAACAGTAAAATTAATTTGTAGCTAAGAATCACTTCGATCATATGGGATTTCTAACAAAAAACTTTATCAAAATAGTTCCAGTCATTTAGAAACTACAATGCCATAGACTTACAAACATAAAAAGGCTGATAGTGTATTGTTGGAAAGTTAAAGATCCACGCATCAAGTGAACCTCATTATTATCTATTTTATTACATCCACAGTCTATAAATTTTGCTAAGTTTTAAAGTACCTGCACCATGATGACAGGAGGTGGAACTTTTCCACATGAAGGGAAGTAGAAGTTGAGAATCTTGTCATCTACAACTTTTTCAGTTAAACCTTGCGCCACCATCTTCGCCAAGGTTTTCTCTTTAGATTGAGCTTGGCGCGCCAATTTTGCTGATCCGTGACCGAAACGCGCTATATAATTCTGT
>JAOSYY010000008.1:3112347-3144624 GCA_025727935.1 Hebomoia glaucippe
AAACATGTAATTAAGTAAGAAACACACCGTTTGTACAGTTGGTTTTAGTTCTTTCCTCTCACTCTTTTCACTACCCGACTGAGTTGAGTGCACACTTCGCGTTTTAGAATGTACTTGCTCAGTTGCAGACCCAGATCGACTTCCACCGCGGCCACTAGAAGACTAAAATTTATGACAGATTAGAAATTTGTATTACCGTAGTCCCACATTACTCAAATAATTATTATGATTATGATACTGGAGTTAACTAAATCAGAGTAAATACTGACCGGTGGAGTCATACGGCGCCTAGACAAATACTGAGCCGATGGCATTGCTTTCACAAGGGATATCGTAGATCGTGTTTCTGGAAAATACTTGAATTTTAATCTATAGAGCAATCAAATCAAGGAGTATTCCCATACCTTAAAACTAGCATTTTTTGCAAACGTATAAAATTGAACACGATAAATTAATTAAAATAACGTCAGTACTTACAGACGCTCACTTATTAAAAAATCAGATTTAGAATACTTTATAAAATACCAGCACTATTGATTTTAGGTCTATACGCCAGCCAAGCTCCTAATAGTGGGTCCAGACAAACAACCGTAGGCTCCAACCATATACCCAAATAATCCAAGGAATCTGCCATCGGTTCTTTGCAAAATTGAAATCTCGTACGAATATACTGACTGGAAAAAAGTATATTTCCTTTATATCTCTAAAAAGTATTATAAATACATATAGCAGACCAGACAAATGTTTTATGCACACATCTTAAATACAAAAACAAATCAAAATCGGTAAAGTCGTTTAGGAGGAGTACAATTCCAAAAACACGCACAATATTTTTTATATATAACGATGAAATTATAACACTAACTCGAGTAAAACCGCATGGCTCCGCTAGTAGTGATATAAAAATGCACTTCAATTAATAAAATAGGACGCTATTTAGGATTCTTTAAGTAATACTATAATAGAAAAACTTACGTGGAAGAAGGCGCGTCTGGACCAGAAAGTAACCATACTTGTTTAGCCTCCAGACCACCTAAAAATAATTATTAATCCACTAAAATCATGTTATAACAATTAACTATTTTACGTATACTCATATATAACTGTATATATAATAGAAAATGTACAACAATAATTACAAATAATTAATCAATCAGATAATTGATTTTATTAGATTATTTAAAAACGCCTACATAATAATATCCAGTGAATACCTAGAATTTATTATTAAATTCTATGACAGGGTACTATTATATAAAAATCCTGAAAGAATTACTCACCAGGCGCATGGTGTGCCGTTGCTTTCACAGATCGTAAAGTTAGTACATGATTATGAACAAATTTTGTCCTATGACCCCATATCATCCATTCTTCCAATGTAGCATCAATAGCAACAGCTTCTATAAATCGAGTCATACACAATATAATTAAATTTCAAAGATGATTAAAAATACTATTAATTGATAGCACTGTTTTCATTATTCGTTTTTATTTTCTTAAAATAATTGACGTTACCTTCGTCGTTTAAAGCATCCGTAGCTACAGTAGTATGTTTTAGAAGAACACAAGATTCTTCGGTAAACAAAGACACAGGAACTAAATATGCCGCTTGAAGACGAGCAAATGAACCGCAGATGTTGGCTTCACCTAAAATTATATTTACATAACGTATTAATTCTTTTGGACAAAACGCTATTTGTACATAAAATTATTTTTTAAATGCGAAATCAATTTTATAAAATTGTCTGCGAGTACGAGATTTTATTATTTAACTAAAATTAGATGCGTAACGTTTCGTAATAATTATTATCTTAATTTTTAGCGTTTTATTTTAAAATGCAAGATACTCACGTATCTTTATGGTGTAACTGAAGTCGGGAGTCTTTCGTGAGGTGAAATAGTCTTTATGCAATAAGGAATGTGTCACAAAATTGAGCTGAGCTTGAAGGCATGGACGCGGTTGCTTGTCGGCGAGTGAACACACTCGTGCCTGCAGCGATAAGTTCCCGGATATGTGAAGCCGCGCGCCCTGCCAAAGCGGTTCACTTTTCTCAGGCATCTGGCATGCAGCCGAGCACACTCTGACAAAAAAATCTTATATAAACAATATATTCGTTAGTTAAATTTATTTTAACTACTGTAAGTAGATCGAGGGTGTGCTTATGTCAAAAATACGTCCAAACGAGCGTACATGAGAGCATTGAGAGTAGAAAAAACAAATATGCAGCCTACTGACACAGGGCAGAGGTGTTGAGTATGTGAATATTTGACACACAACAAAGTATCTTTGTATGTTTAGGCCAACTTATACAGACAGCCTATATTTCGCTTATTAGTTATATATATTTATATTTTTAGTTATAGGTAAGTATTCATTAGTATAAAATTGAGGTAGTTATAACGTCATTAACATAACGAACATAATTTACCTGTGTGGATAAAGTGGAGCTGCGATGTTTAATACGGCCTTTGGGATATCAACATCCAATACGATTGGTGCATCTTGTGGTTTTTCAATTAGAGAATGATCCCATGGTAAAAGCCGTATACGCAAACCATTCAGTTCGATGCCAATTCGCCGCTGTGGCAGATTGTCACATAACGCCTCACATTCTTCTACAGTTAATGTACGCATAGGTGGATCTGTTTGGATTGTAATGATTAAACATATCCAAGAACACGGGGTAATTAGTTATATTTGTCTTGTTATTGCTTGTTTAATATATAACATTTAATTTATAATTATTCAGTTCAGTCATGTAATAAAAATTCCTAATAAGAACGCGAGGACAAAAATGTCTGTAATAAACCATCTAAAATCAAAAACTTCGCGTTTCATAAGATACTTTTATTTGCTTAATAAACTACTTACCTTGGTTTTGAAATAGGGAAACTTCATTAAAAATATTCTTAATGACTCTCAGACGATGCAACAAGTCAGCAGATACTTGAAGCCATATCGGCTGTGTAATAACTTTAATTACGCATTCTTCTACCCAATCACTAGAAAATAAAAAATAACGTTAACTCCTTTACGGTACGGCACCATTCACTCTTGTATCACAATTTATCTAGTATTTTTTAAAGTGATATAACAATTAAATAAATAATCAAGGGACAGATGCAAAAGGCAGTAATCCTGGACACAGAAAGTATTGTCAGAAGGTTTCTTTCGCTGCGGCCCTAACCATCGGTAGGTTGCGCCAAGGTTGTTTTTATACTATTTTTATTCTTGTATTTACGTTTTTGTATTTCACTTTTATATCTATTTTATAGAAAACCTAAATATGTGAGAGAGAGAGAAAAAAATAAATATGTGAGAGGAAATAAATAAAAACATTTAAATTTTTCATCATTACCTGTATTCAAACTCTTTGGGTGGATTGTCGTAGGGATTAACAGTTGTATCAGACGGCGCTCTATCATGATTGAGCTCCACGTACAACACAGGGCTCATTTTAGTCCAAAATGTATCTTTATCGTCATCAGCTTCTACCGTCACATTATTACCTTGATTTGGTTCAGTATTAGCCATAGTACTCTCGGCTTGCTATAAAAAATTTAATATCATAATTAAATAACATAATAAGTTGAACCTATCGCATGAATTTATATCTATAACCAGCCACTGTAAGTTTTTTAGTTTAACTTTTAAAGTTCTTTTGCCTTTTTAAACTATCGGGCCCGGAGATAAGACAAGATGATTCGAGAAAATTCAAAATTGTTCATAATAGATAACCGAAGAATTATCTGGAAATATAACAAACATTGTCAGGTTTTCAGTATACGAGCATATGATATAAAACTTTTAAAAAATCGGTAAGATTGTAAATAATAAATTATTGTTCTCACCAAGCTAATAGGCGATTCCTCCAGATGCTCATCAGCCGCCACTCCAACTTCAATATTCTGATCAGTAAAATCTTCATCAGTCCACTTCCAGTCCTCTTCTTCCACTGCAGTTTTCGACAGGTACACAGTTGGTTCATTATTTATCTATTATAATAATATATTATTAGACCTATTGACAGATTTAGCTCTACATAGATGTTTGTGTATATTACAATGTCTATAGAATTATCTTATAAAGCGATCCAGTGAATTAGGTTCGGAATGCAATAAAATAAAATAAGAAGGTATACTCACCGTATTTATATTATCATGTCCGCAAACGCATCTTCCGCAAGACGAAAGCGTCACATCCCTTGCTCCAAACTTGACGCGTAATACGGTCGGCGAACACATCGAGCCTTTCAAGACTGCGTGCTTTGCAGATAGAGATAATATATTGCGAGGTCGCTGCCGCCCGAATTCCTCTTCTAATATCTGAAATTACGATAAGTACTACATAGAAAATATTAAAAAAAACAAGTAATACACAATTAAGCTTAACTTAACTAGCAATATCCACACCTGAGAGACAGCATCTTCACATATTATTTGCCTGTAGTAATTACTTCATATTATATGTACACGCTCTACACATATATTCTATATTAACTTGAGCCCGCGGCTTCGTTCGCATTCATGTTGTATTGTCATTTCTAGTTGTTCATTATTTTGTAAATGCAATCAATGTACAGACACACGGTTTCCTATATATACATATAAAAATCGAGACGCTTCCCACCTTAAAAACAAGCGCTACTTGCTCCAGGTAAATCATAAATGCGACAGGGATCGGGGCGGCAGGTGCCGGCGACTCTTCGAGTCCTTCACGGTCCATCCATGTAGGCAACCATGACCATGCCCACTGTGACCAGCTTTCGCTTCTCACTGGCTCTGCTGAGTTTGACGTAACCGAGTCTGAAAGAAAAGTCATCAATCAACCTATCACGTTACATATGGTTACGATCACAAGTTGCTATAATTGTCATTTGAATCGTTAGACTAGAAGACCATCCTTTAGTCTGTTCTTTCGAATAAATATAGCTTAAAGCTATTCAAAGTAAGGCATATAGACACCGACTGGTCACTACCATCTTCGACCACATCACAAGTTTCCAAAGATGTCTATCCGATCGCCATTTTTTTAATGGAATAATTAACTAACATACTTACGCAATGGCGGTGGTTGAATATAGAACTGTTTGGGTGTAGGAGACGGCGAATTCTTTTTAGCCAAAGGATTGTCTCGAAGGAGCCTCAACAATAACTCGAGTTGTTCACTTGTTACACCCCAAGACATCTGGTTGGAGCGCAATTGAACACTAAAACTGCTTGCGCGCCGCGTCTTTGCAGACACTAACTTTGTTAAGACTCTACAAACAGATTAAAAACAATTAGTAAATATCATATTTCAGTAACCCTAATCTTCAGTTTCTAGAATAGAATAGAAAACATGGTGATACCTTAAGTCGAGCTGACATCGATAAAGTAGTGGTTCCTGATAAAACCTTATTTTGCCATCGGAGTCACATTTGTCAAGGCACAAAGTAAGATCATCCAAACTAACTAGTCGTCGGATTAATGGATCCACTGGATCTATGTCTAAAATTAAAAAAATATGTTACTTAGTAATAATACATAAATAATTAAAATATGTAGTTTTACAAAATAGGATTGAAATCTTACCAGCAAATAGAGGTTGCCATTCTGCACTCACGCTGTCCACAGACAGTCGCTTAACCGTCAGGGAGAGCACAATATCATCGTGGACATATTTCACTATGAGAGAATTGATGCGTATTGATATATTGCTAACAATTCGGCGGACCAGCGCTTGCATATAACCCGGAGGAGCTTCCACTACTTGACTTCTAATAAATATAGAATTATTATTTTAATATACACTCTGTTTTGAAAGTACATAAATGTATGCCGAAATATTAAATAACATATAACATATTGTATGTAAAGCAATAGAAGATATTTAAAATAAAAAATCACTAATAATTTGATACCTGCTACGTTCTGGTGTTACACTTTCATCTGGTACTGGAGGGTCAAGACTAAGAATACACTCTAGAATAGAAAAAACATAATTAATACACATACTATAGAAATAATATAAATAAGACATATTAAATATTTTAAACATTGGATGATGTTCTTTTCATGCCATCACTTTTGGCTGTATCAAATTGATTGAACTAGACATAAAGTTATCATATCACAGACTTCATAAATATTATTTAAACATACCTATTGTATTGATTGTGACTACTATTGGTTCTGACATAATTTTGGTCCATGGTACTTGTATTAGTAACTCGTGTATCCTGCCTGAGATAAGTGTAAATGGTAGTGCGACTTCTTGTTGCAGCACACCTGGTTTTAATACTAAATTGTGTAATGTGACTCCTCCACCCCATAGTGAAACCTAAACATAAACATATATTCATAACATGTCAACAAGTCAAATAACAATTGTAAAACTTCAATACAGTGTTAGAGAACTTTAAACATGCCTCACAATGATTATGTGAAAAGTTAATAATTAGACAACAAATCCAAAGAAAAAAGTTAATTGTATTTTTTCCAGCTACTATATAATTTATTGAAAGTAAAATTTAAGATACTTTGCTACATTATTATCTAAGCTAATCTATTACCTATATACTATTAGCTAAGCTATTATCCGGTACTTAAAATGTTATATCCATAGAAATGGTTAATTACCTGAGCATCACCAGACTTAAAATTTTGCACATATTTATCCAAGTAGCTTAGAAGAATTGGAGTGATGTATGTTTCTATGTTAAACATCCTGCTGTCATGTTTAATATCTTTCCTTTATAACATCTTAACCTAAAACTTCACTTCATATTTAATCATGTATGTATAATTAATTTTTTTATGCATGTACAACTAACATGGGCAGTATACTGATTAATGTAATAAAAGATTTTAGATTACATTTTATCGCCGTTATCGAAAGTCGTAAGCATAGCGCAAAAATATAAAATAATCGAAAGACTGAAAGTGCATTGTTTATTTAGTTATCAGTCACTATAGTTATATATATATATATATAGAATAGATTTTTTTAATGATATACATTGTCAAATGAGCATACAGCTCACCTGATGGTAATTAACTACCATCAGTCATGGATATCTATATAGAAGATTAAACATCTCCACTGTTGCTGACCTTTGCGAAAAGAGTATCCTCGTTTCTTAAAAGCTACCAAAATTTTTAAATGCAAATAGAAAATTGTGCCCTATAAAGGTAAAAAAGAATGTTGTTGCAAATTAAAAGTATTAAATAACCCAAACTCTTGAGGGTTTAAAAGTATAGAAGGTTTTGGAAGGTTTTGTTAGGAAAGGACATTTGAGTGTTTTAGTCTTTTAACTTCATCAATCGAATTGAAATTCATAAACATATTGTACAGTTGTGTCAATTATACCCAAATGCTCCTTTTATTCGACAATATTCAGAGAAATACATAAATCACACAGCAAATACAATAAAAGAAGGAACCATTGATGAGATAAGCAAGACGGAAGTGTAAATACTTATCATAGCTTTCCTTTTAAAATAATGTATAGAAAAATATATACATGGTACAAGATATATTTCTTCTCTCTATGAGATTGTGTGTGAAAAATCTATAAGATTCAAATAAATTTTTTTAAGAAAAAATCTTGTTGGATATAGAACATAATTAATCAATAATAGCCATAAATACCTATAATTTTTTTTTTATCCTGTAGTAGACATTATGACAGTTCATTAGGCTTTATGGGAATTATTCCAGTCAGAGTGTAAAGTAGTGACATATTAATGAATAAAGTTACATACTCAAATATAATGACAACATAAAAGCCTTTTAATTATTTCTAATTATAATTACGTATTTGAAAACAGAGCTTCTTTAAGTCACAAAGCTGCATATTCGGTAGTATAAGGCGTTATATGTGATATAAACGTCAGCGCAAAATGAATGTTTTTACAAAAATATTTAGTTAATACATAATGAATTGTCAATTAAAATTCTTTTCAATTCAAACCTCTTCCAAATTTCCAATACCCTTAATAAACAATGTAGTTTTATTTAATACTTACTTGCCAACACAAACATTATTTAACAAATGAACCGGACTAAACAAACCTTTATTTAATTATGTACTATTAGTTTCTGTATATGGAATAATGTCATAACATATCAATCTGACAGATCAACGTCATAAGATGACTCACATTTGACAGCTTACATCAGTGATAACACAGCTTAACCACAGATACTTATGGAGATACAGTTAAATAGAATCATCTGCTATGAGAGATGAAGTAAAAAGACAAATGAAATGAATAAATATTACTGTTCAGAATATCATTAAAGAACGCGTGTGAAATACAATGAGAAAACCATAAAATTTTTAAATTTACATTAATTATGTGCGCGACAAATAGAAGAATAACTCATTATCAAGCCAACGATTTCGAAAATTCTTTTTTACTGAAAAGTATGTGCTTCAAGGCTAGTTTAATGAGAGTTTGGTTCAATTTTGATAATGGCATCCATGACTTATTAACCGAACTCATAAACTTTTAAGAGCAAATAAAAAATGATCGGCCCAATCTTTTATATGCCATCAGGATTTTTGATAGACTATCGTGTAGCATGCTCAATTGGTGGACACGTTGTTTTTCCCGTTCTCCGTCTCATTTAATAGGCGATCATTGATCAGGTCGTATTGCTGACTGCGTTAATCGATATTTTCCCTATTCAAAACCTTTTTTCATGAAAAGCGAATTTTTTTAATTGTTCCCGTAGTAGATTTCCCTGTTTGAGATAGGCGTTTTTCCTTGACTTCGTTTGTTCGTTTAAACGGCTTTACTTTTTACGTTTTAGCGCATATTATTTTATTTTAGAATAGTTTTATTTGATAAAATTTACGTTTTTAACGTATAAACAATATAAAGTACTTAATAGTTTAGCTAGATATTTTGATAGATTGCTTCCAACATTTCCAATCAGCAGGATTCATTAATTTTCAATGTTCAAGTAAATGAATAAAAAGTATATGTGCTATATAAAACGTTTAAAATGATTATTGATTAAATATACTAAGTATATATTTAAGGGCCTAACTTTTTTATATTTTTAGATAGGCAACAAACAAAACAAAAAATGCAACGAATCGTTGAAAGTTTCACCAGATTATAAATAATTTTAGCAAATTGATAAGTGGTTGAGGTGATAGGGCAATAACATATACAAGTCATTCATTAATTTTTTTCAAAAAGAGAATGACTAATTATGAGGAAAATGGATTTATTTGTAATAATTATAGCAACAAACAATTATTCTTATAATTTCAAAGTACAGTCAACAAATAAATTAAATAAGTACAATATGCACGTAAGAATATATGTATTAAGTTTTATTTCCAAGCATTATATGATTTAAAATTTATTAATACTCTATATACGACGGACTTCAGGCGTTTTACATATACCTACACAATATCGGACCACCGCGTTTGAACTGACACGTGTAAGTAAATATCATTATTGAGTAAGCCGTTTGTGAACTATTTATTGCAAAAATGTACCTTTTTATTTGTATGGCCTAAGGTCAATTGCATTTTAAAACGCTAACGAAATAATATTAAAAGTAGTATACAAGTAACAAATAAAACAACCCGTGTGGAATTAGGTTTATATTTTAAATATTTTTGTTGTATGTAACTGCTCACTTAAATTCCAGGCGGCAAATAGATTTTTTGCGTTCTTCTCATAAGTCAAAGTAGCAACAACATCAATACTGAATTAAATTTAATATTCACTATTCGTTTTTTTTTAATTATAATATGATAAATATGTAAGTCCAAGAAAGCTTCTTAAGAACATAATCCGTCCTTTTTACGTTAAAATTTCCTCGGTTAGATGTAAACAAAAAACCACTAAATAGCTGATTAATTAATCATATCAGTTTATAATATTGTATTTCAAATGCAGGCTTGGTAGTATTTATTAGGTACATTTTACACAATAAATATTGTATGATTACATTGTTAATATAATAGAAGACAAAGATAAAGGTACACTACGCCCAAAACGTAATAAACCTCGTGTATTCAGCAAAATCCCTTACGCAACATCAGCACATGCCCTTACACTCTCTTATTAGTTACCACAGCCCATTGAGGTACGAGAAGTACCGAATCCCTACAGCTAACAATATCAAAAAGGCGTGTTTGCATTTAGCCGAGTGCATAAACGTATGGTCGTACTGTTCATTTGTTGGGCGTAATGTACACAGATACACATACAAGTTAAAATATTAACTGCCTTAATCTATGTAGTTCTTAAGCAATAGCTCTAGAATAGAATAGGCATTATCCATTTTGAGTACGTAATATTCAAATTCACATTTATTTGGGAAGAACAATATAGTACCTAAGTAATATAAAAATACACCATTGAATTACATAACCGAACACTCCTGAGCTGTTTTTAAAGGAAAGTTCGGTTATTGTTTTAAAAACCTTAGACGATACACAATTTATAAGTTCCATAACACGGCATACTTACTTGCTGAAAACAACAATTACAACACAATAAAATGTTGGTACAATAAAAATTGTAGGTAATACAAGATTTACCAAAACTACTGTTAACAGGTAACATGTTTATTCTTAATATTAATATTTGAATTATAATAAGTATTCCAAATAGTATTGTTTATATTTGATTTGTATTCTAGATCCTATCTAAAATATTTAAGACTTCTGAAAAGCTTGTTACAACAAGATATTCAGAATTAACTAAGTTTTAAACTTTTTAGGTCATGTTTTAAAAACCTTCTCCCCAACTCTCTGGCCCACTGATTCTCTCAAGGATTATATGATGTTTATTATGTAAATGCATGTTAAATATGAACAATTGTCATTGAAGATCAAGATTAAATCTTCAATATACATTTAGTGTTTTTAACTTCTGTTAGGTGAAGTCATAAAATTACATAATTTTTACTATATCACTTGCTTACTAATTATAGATAAATGCAGTATCTGATAATTTGAGTAAAGCGAATATGAAAATTTCACCAACCTGACCTTATAAACCTTTTAATTTTAGCTAACTGTAATCATGCGTCGTGGCAATTTCTAGACCATTTTTAATACCAAGACAAAATGTGAAAAATACATATTATAATATAACTTAACTTATGGATACTGCATTTATCTGTATATCGTAATAAGCAAGTGATTTATAGAAAGCATAGGCAGCTATATTGAACTTATAACTATTCTTTTACATAGTTTTTAGAAATACCATGACATGGTAAATAAATAAAAACAACTAATAACCTAAAATCAACAAGGAAGTTTTTGTCAATTGCTCGTAAGCAGAGTGTGGTCTGTCAGAATAGTCTGAAATTAGTGTCATGTATTTAAGCTATGAGTAAAAATGAGAATAATGTTATGTATAGGTTAAAAAATAGGGGATACAGGAAGTATCAATTGGCGTGGCATTAACGTGGGTTTAAACGTTTCTGTCTTGAGAAGTCGGATGTATTGAACAGAATATATCTTTTGAATTATGAAATATTTCAAAACGAATTTTGTGCTAATTTTAATATTATTGGCAAACAAAATATAAAACGGGATCACAAATACAAGAAATAAACACAATAAAAACGATTCAGGGCGTACTGATGAGTGACTGTGTTTTAAGTTATTAGAAACAGTAGATTTCCTATAAAATAGAACAATTAGATATGATAATGTTTCAGATTTTTAATTGAGTTTCGTATGAGACAATGTTAAACAAAAGCGACAACAAGGGGAGAAGGATTAAAGAAAAATAAAAAAATGAACTAAAAAAATACAGTTTATTTCAATCACAGATGTTTAGCCAGCATCGCGGCGCGTGGCTTGTCAAATTCAGACGCCAAACACAATGTTCTTTTAGCATCAGAGTAAAATTATTATAAATACCAATATCAATTCAAAAGACATCATTCATTTTAATAATAAATAAGTTACATTTTAAAATAACATTCACGACCTTTGACATATACGAGGAAAACTTGGAATCAAATTCACAAAATAAATAGTCTTAAAATAGAGGAGAGCTATTTACATTAAAATGCATAATTTGCTAATGCGGATTAGAATGTGAATGCTAGATGAGTTCGGCTTTGCAGCCAAGTGGACGCGGGTCCTTGACGAGACTTTAGCATATTAGAACTGTGATGGAATCACGTCATGTTGACGCCGAGGGAGCGGCTCGCGTACTCGTATACCACGTAGGAAATAGAGACAGCGGGTATCACCTTGATGAAGTTAGGCGTGATGCCCCGGTACAGACCGCGAAAGCCTTCGCGTTGCACTATGTCGCGGAAGACACCACTCATCGTGCCTTCGGCGCCTTTGGCGGATCGTTCTGAAATTTATAATATAACATTGGAATAATAAGATTTAAGCTTTATTTTTTATAGATCTGCGCTCATTTTAGAGCCCCGCAGTAAATGGGAATATACTCGGGATGAAAACGATCTATTACATTTTTTTAAATTTAAAATTGTCGATCCCTCGCATTGTGAATGAAATAAGGCTCAATAATAGAACATTCAATGGTAATTAAAATTACAGTATATGTTGCTGGATATTCCGTAAAATAGACTTTATTACAAGAGAAATCCCTCACCTTGAGCTTGCAGTCGTGTTCGAACTAACGCCAAAGGGTATGAGCACACCTGTCCTAAGGTACACGATGCACTTCCACATGCTAACAGCAATAAAATTCCCGGCTGCGAGTTATTTGCTTGATATTTACTAATATATTTCTTTTTCAAAGTTTCATATACTGCCAGATCTATGCCTGCATAAGGCACTATCCCTAGGATATTTGGAATGTATCCTTTATAGAAACACTTGAGTCCCTCTCGCGCATATATCTTTTTTGCCGCGTCCAATATGCCTTGGTATTGACCCGTTTTCCTTAAAGCTAATCTTGTCTTTAGCACCTCTAATGGGTAAATCACAGTTTGGCTAATCGCACCGGCCGTCGCGCCGGCTATAAACCGCTCGTGTATTTCAAGCGGATGGTTCTTTTTTTCACCCTTTATTAGTCGTTTAACTTGTTCGTATGCGGCGAATTTAATTGCAGACTCGGGCGCAATTTTGATCACGTTAATTCCGTTTCCCCTCCATAGCCCACTAATACCACCTTCATTTATCATTCTAGCTAAACATTTTGCCATGTTCTCTCTCGTAGGATTCACCTTAAAGAAGAAAAATTACTCTTAATAAGTCATATTTAAGAATGGATCGTGGCAGCTTGTGTATTAGTAATTTTGAATAGTGTTTAAACAAAAATACATGAACAATCTTGTGCCTTGTATTTATTTTAAAAATGTAATTGAGTATGTATAAGTTTAATAAGTACTATTACAAAAAAATAATAAATTTTACCTGTAAAAATACTTTAAGTCTATCAAGGGGTGCCGTACACGTCCGACTAAAGGCGCCGGCAATGCCTCCAGCTAATAGATGGCGCCACCATTTCCCTGTCTGTAATTCGCTTTGGGTAAAATCATCGGGAACGTTCATATCCTCCCCGATGTCCAGGTACTGTGAACAATTATAATACATTCAATTAATGATAAAAAATGTATAACATTTTAAAAAAAGTAGAACATTATTTTTCTTAGAAGTAACTGCATTTTCCATGAGCATTGCATTTTGTTTAGTTGAACCCTCACCGGCATAGTTCGCAAAGATTTCAATATAAGTAGATCAATAATATACTACAAAGATCTTCAAATAGAATATATTACTGAAAATGTCTGATAGTGTTAACCTAATAGAAATGCCAACTTTTTTCCAGACAATTAGGATCAAAATAGCAACCGCTACTTAGAGTGCTTTGTTTTATTAACTACAGAACATTACCTAATAGTACTTGTATGTTAAAGTAAATATCATTAACTAATAAACTAATTACAGGTTCGGGTTTCGTAGTATCCGGCTCTTCATATTTTTTGCATATCTTTTTTTTTTTACGTCTCTTTATACGATCACTCCATAATTTTGTTTCAAAGGTAAGCTGCTCACTCTATTACAAAGAGAATACATATATCATTATTGTACAAAAATTACGGAAAATTACCAAACCTGTACAATAAAGCCATGTTTACTTTGTTATTAATTTTTAACTCACATTTATATACATAAATTAATAGTTACCGTTGTATTTAGTAGTATATTTCTTTCCCAATCGAACATCATAATGATTAAGGTTATAAGGTATTTCCAATACACACATTTAATTTTTAAGAAGTTTGTTTTAGCAAAAAATTTTACTAACAACTGTGCGGCTGATTTCATAATTAAACTAGTTAATTTTCAGCCTAAAGGGACCAAAATATATCATGGAGATTTCGTGTGAGTACATTTTGAAGTTACCACGCGATAACGCGAAAATTTATTTTACTTCAAATTTTATCTATGGCGAATATATTAAAGTTTCTACAAATGACTTTTTAAAATTTGACAGTATAGAAGATAGTTTGAAACTAACCATCAAGGTTGTAGTTAAGTAACGTGAAACTATAAAACCTGCTGTGGTGCTACTTTTTATTATGAGAAAAATCTACATTATATTTTATGCCATAAAATTCAATTTTTCGCAATCTCTGGCCCGACAATCTTCCCAATAAGTTATATTTAATTTAAGAATCCCAAATAAAATTAATTTTCTTATCCTGAAATTTTCTCACAAAAGCTAAAATATTCACCATACATATATAACTATTATACCTATGCCAGCCAGTGATTTTAAATGTCGTTAATAATACAAAATTTTTAATATTAATACTTTGATGCGCACGCCTTATTTTAATTTTGACAAACATTTTTCTTTCACCGTCCCTGTATCATGAGGAAAAATAACAAAAAAAAAGAACTATTCAGATCGGTTAAGCCGTTCTTAAGTTTTTCGAAACATACAATAAATATTTCTAGTCAGCTACTTAAGCTTGTTGATTTTTAAGGAAAAGATACATATTATCTCCCCATTCGATAATATCGCTAATAAAGAACAAATTCAGAATAGTAATTATTTAAGTCGTATTGTCGTTTCCCGTACGGTGCGTTAAAAATGTTTATTTTTTCTTTTACCGTGGTGTCTAAATTTAGTATTGACTCCCCTTGATAAATTCATACATACATAATTCACGATACATGTAGTATGTACATATGACAATATGTTATATTCAATAAAATTATTAAAACTCTCAATCAATAAAAACAATTTTTAATAATCACGTCTTATCGGTGACTAGCGGAGCTACGGCAATAGTAAAATTTGTAAATTCCATATTTGAATTGCTATCCAGTTTATCCAGATATTTTTTAAAATAATGAAAGTACGTATTTTTTGTTTTTTATAACAAGTTATAAAAAAGTTCTACGGCGGCACTAAAACACGAACCCTCTGAAAACCACTTAGAAGCTTAAATTTCATGAGTTTGGATGAAATCGTATTAAATTGCGTTTAAATTCAATGATGAAAATCAATACAAACAGAAATAATTTTCAAGAGCTTAATTGATTTTTTTGAGGTAACATGGCCTATTCCTTTAAGAAAGCTACAACGGTTAGTAAATAATAAAAATCAATATTATTTGCCTCCTTTATCTAAAACCTCTGTACACGCCACTAGTTATAAACTGGAATTATATTGAAGTAGCAACATGCTTTCGTTTGTTAAGTGGAAACTTGAGTAGCGTCGCTTTGCCTAAATTCTTCTAAAGATCGGTGTCAAGGAAAGGCTGTGGGTAACGATCAAATGAATATTGCGATTGCTTTTCAAGGTCAAAATCAGCATTGAAATAATCGAAACGTACAAACTAGAATTGTAACAAAACTATCGTCACAAATTCTTGAGATTTAAGTTAAATTATTAACATCTTTCAAAAATATAAACAAAACACTAGAGTTATATTTTAATTTTCAAATAGGTATAGTTATAAAATATGTCGTATAATTTAACTTTTTAAATTATAAGAAAAAAGATTTTCCAAAAATTTTCAATCATTCTTATGCTATTGAAACGCTACGCATTGACATTAAGTATATTAGGATATCAGCGAGGTCAATGTCACGTACAAACTGATAGGGCTTGAAAAAATATACGTGTTACTTATGATGTAAATGTATATTTTTACAAATAAAAGATAAATCTGATGAAAAATCGTGTACCGCTTGAAATAATAAGACGCTATTTATGTAAGAAACCACGCCTCTTGTGATAAAATTTTTACGGTTCTTTTTTAAATAAATATTTTAACATTGCTATCATTAAGAACAACAGACGGTATATAACAGATAAAGAATGAGATTTAGATATTTTGTGCAGTTTTAACGCATTCTATAAAATATCTCCTACATAGAAATATTCATAAAGGATTTCCCAGTAATACGTATCGCAAGCTTTGTCACGAGAATGGCGTATGACGCAATATGGCCAAACCTCTGCGCGTGCGCCGCCACGTCATCATACGACAGATTTACATTATTCGAAATTGACGATTCCACGTTGATGCGGATAAAGTATTGTAATAAAAAGCTCGTATAAATTTCCCAAATTTCTCTTCTCCCATTAAACAAAAGTAATGTATATATTTATAAAAAAAATTATTACTGAAAAACATTGAGAGTATTTATTTATATAACACGAAGTTCACAGATGTCATAAAAATATTCCTACCTTGTCTAATCGATTTCATGAAAAAAGAATAATCAAAAAAGCTTATCAGTACAACCAAATGTATAGAACACCTATAAGTACAATTATACATATTTGTACATAGCCATACACATAAATAATATGAAAGTATATTTAAGTAACATCCAATAGCTTCATCTTTTAATTCACATGAAATAATATACAGTACATAATATAAGACAATTAATGAAATTTTTGTTTTTTTGTCTCTATTCCAGGCAATCTCCGAAGAACGAATTTGATGAAACTTTCAGTGGCACATAGCTAATGTTATGAAGAGTAAGTAAAACTACTTTTAGTATATATCATCACAATGTTTACATCAATTTAAGGCGATAAAAGAAATTTCATGACGCGCCCGCAAGTCTCAATTTAAAATTTGATTGAAAGGTGCAGTGAATAATGTCAAGACGAAGTGATTGATATCACTTTACCAATAAAAGAGGCAAAGTTCAAGAAAAACGTCGACCTAAGACCAAGACCGCAATTTAATGTCTTTGATTGTCGGTCTCGTTCCGCTCAGCAAATACATTCTCACTTTTAAACGCTAACTTCAGAAATATGTCCTCAATTTTATATTTAAACCCATTCACCGCCACTGTTTCGTCAGTAATAGATAAGAATGAAGGTAATTACAAAATACGCATATGAAATCGTTCAGTATTCTTTCGGCTAGTAGAATTATCAGTGTGTCATATCATTTACTTCACATATTAACCAGGAAGTAACAATGACAGCTGGCGTTGTTAGATAATGTGACGTGGCATTCTGCGATAAAAATAAACCCCAGCCAGTTCACTACAGAACAGATCAGTGAAACGAATTAAAAGAATATATGTACTTTCTACAGTTAAATAATGCATCAATAATAAAATACCATCGCAATGCTATTTAAAAATATAGGAAGCTAGTCATTTTTTTATAACAGGATTAAACGTAATTTAGAATTTCAAGATAATAATAAAAAAGAAATCGCATTGTATAAATAACTATAGTAATTGCTTTGTTACAATATGGCTTATAATTATTCATTTATCTTAATTACAAAATAAAGCTTTTAGTATAGATTGGGTCTAATATTGTAATTTAGCTTGATCATGGCACATTATTAATCTCATTTTATTGTTAATATACTCATATTACGTAATAGATCAACTTTGCGTTCCTTAGCACGTGTATCAATGATTCTAGAATATTACATATAGATTAGAAATAAAACATGAAAGCGACAGTGATAAGAAATATTAATTAGAATTTTATATTCGATCACCAATGGTTACCTTCAATATCCATTCCCAAAAGTCACCATAAACGTGTAAATCCATTTACGTAAGATTTTAACTAACAGACTGACCGGGGAGAATTCAAAATGATAAATAAATAATTTGGCAACGAATCTATAAAATATAGGTAACCCAAATATAGATTATAATTACCTTTGCCAAACATCTTCGAAAAACGAAGAGGAAATCCTCAAAAACATCACCCGTGGCTCCTGTGACATCTTCCAATTCCAGAGACATTTTATCTAGTTTACAATAGCGTAAATAAGAAAAATTATAACAACTACACAATAACAATAATAAACTAAATAAAAATAGATCACAGTTAAATTTCTTCTTTGGAAGTTATTCAGATCGCGGTTTATTAACTAATTCGAGTGTGATAAGGCACGAGGCGCAGTAAGCGTGCAAACGCCGCCACTAACATTCTCACACTGAGTCACTAGTCACTACTGACTGTGGTAGGACTAGTAGGTGACTAAACCCAATTTGAACGTTAACTGCCATTAAGTTGAATAGTACATCGTGTTTGAACCGCATATCGGCGCTTGTAAGTAGCTATAAGATACCGACAATCCTTTTGTTCAGAAAAGTGTAAAGGGGTGACTTCAATAATTTTATTACATATTTATTTTATAGTAATGAAAAATATATGATAAAACTTTGGCATTTCACACATATTTTATACGATAGATATTTTCACCTCTATTACTTGTTACAGAGTTTTATTCCGGTTGTAGCTTAATCTTAAGTAACTGCTATCAGAAGATAAGAAACATCTTATAAATTTATTTTTCTACACGATATAGGTTATATAAACGTATCAGTACAACCGAAATAACATTACAGATAGCATAACGGAGATCTTAATTTCAGGTAGATGTTTATTTGAAAAGACCCTGCACTTCGCGAAGCAATTGGCAAACGTCAATAATCGTTTCTTTTCGCGAGACGCCTTCCTTCCTGCACTTCAAACGGAAATGGATCGAAGGTGAGATACCAGCCGAGTATTCATTCGAGATCAACTAAGTCAATTGTCGTTTCCTCAACATAAACTTTATAAATATGTTAAACGATATTACATTTGGTCATAGAAAATGTGACACGTCAAAAATATAAAAATGATATATTTCTTTTACTGAAAATATAATTATGGAAATTGAGAAATAATTAATTAAGAAGCAGCAAGTTTGTGCATGATAATTGTTCACCTAAAATTTCATTAGAACATCTAATATCAATTTTAAAAGATCGGTACTGATTCGGGGAATATAGATTTTTACATCCGACTTTAAATCACTTGGATACTTTGACAATGCATGCCTTTTTGAACGAAGAAAGGCGAGTTAAATCTTCTTTATTCCAGTAAATGCAAGATAATACAGAGGGGTTTGGACGTTTGTTGCATCAATTTAAAAAGGTTTTTGTCTCCAAATAATTTTTAACCTATTTTCAGTGCACACATATAGAGTACACAATCCGGGTATTATTGTTAATATTTAAGCCGTCATTTGCGCGACTCTGTTTTTATCTATGAATTTTTAAATTCCTGAAGCAAATAAATATATTTATATCGACAATCTGTAACCAATCCTGTGCCTGAGAACATTTCAAGGTTCATAAATTTATTTTAAATAAAATATCTAACTACTAAGATAAATAATATGATGTCGTCTTTGTTTTGTTTATCAGGTTATTACTATTTTATTACAATATAATAGGTAACTACATAAAGTGACGTATGTATTCAATAATGAGTGATAATTGGTTTCTTGACACAGAAACTACTGTTCATACACTGTACGTTCAACACTATGTTACCTCTTATCCTATTGTCTAATCAACTAAATTCAATTGGTCTCCCCAACGATCGTGACGTTCCTCATTTAGCATCGTAGGCTCAATAGTAAAAGAAACGTATGTTGATTACAAGCTAATGTTTACTAGGTATATTGCTGGCGCTGAGTACTTAAATATTTCTGTCTTTAGATTAAGATTAATAAGAGTTATGATGAATGTGTTTTCAATATTTTTATTTAGCATAACAGAAAAATCCTTCAAATGTCATTGGATTTATCGATATTGGAAGATTGATATAAGACTTATGGCAAGATCAAGGTTAAGTAATAAGATAAATCAGTGTTTTATGTATGACAAGTGTGACGATTTATTTTTTCTAGCATGACGTCTTTATCAGAGAGATCCTAGGAATTTACTCCAAAATAACTACGAACAAAAAGATAATGGTTAACATTCTGACCATACATTAAGAACAATATACTTACGCTTCATGTCACTATTCGTCATACGTCCCTTACAAGAGTCCACTACTACGAGTTGTTCGCTCAGTGGTCAAAAGACAACGATAAGTCGTATTGAAAATCCGAGATTTTATATAGATTTTAGATTATTTAGTTGTACGTATAGAAAATGGTTCAGGACTAGTTGAAGGTAGTGATAAATCGATTTTCAATACCTATTAATAGATTGTCTATAGAATTTTTTTTTTAATTTTATGAGAAAACGTAATATTTAGTTCTGAGGTTTTTAAATTTAAAGTAATGAAAATTATTTAATGTCAATAAAAAAAAATGTGCACTTAGGAGACAGATTTGAGTAGGGTCGTTGTTACAACGGTAACAATACCTTGGTGCACTGAATGGTCCTTTCTGGGAACGTTATCTTAAACACCTATAAACATGTTATTCGACCATCTGTTTATTTTAAAACACTAGAAGAATGGGAGGCGTATAGAAATTGTTTTCGAGTTATAAAAAATAAGCTTCCATTCGCATCATTTTCATATAATTATAAAGTATATGTATTATATAATATCACGACAAACATTAGATAATTTTAAGATTGATTTGTAGTAGTTAATAATATTTTACTCAATTCTATAACATACATTGTAGGTATAATCTGTTCGTTTTATTTCACATAATTATTTACAAAAATGATAATGTAATCACGACACTAGACACTTTATGACACTGAAGTTCACTGTAAAATGATAAGAATCAGCAATCTTGTGCTATTCATCAAACTTATGAAATTATTTTAAATAAATTTGGTAATAAATAAAATAAAATACATATGAGAATCTGTAAATTAAAATACAAATTAATTGAAAATAAATGATTTGCAATGAGAGAGCAGAAAATTTATAAGCGATACTAATATTGGATTAAGTGGAAATATTTAATATTTAGTAATTCCATATTATTATACTTAACATGTACAAATCTAAAGCAAGATAAAAGGTACTATTAGGCTTATAGATGTTTATTTAATTTAAAATCCAACTCATCATTTGAAATTCCATTGTGATAAGCGAAAGTTATCGGTTAGACTACGTCGACGTGCACACGTGGATTAGATTGGGCACGAGGGAGTTAGACTAGACTCAAGTAGTAAACAAAACTATCAAGTCGATGTTTACAGTTATCCGATTGTCAATGGAATAAACCAAGATAAATTTCAGAATACCACCAAGTACTGTCCCAACTGAATCATTGATTGTCAACTGCATTATATTTTAATTAATATTCCCTGATTTTGCACGGTATTTCAAAAACCTCCATTAATATAGTATTTTCCTCGTTATCGTTTAAGCTGTCGCAAAATTTAATTAAATTTAAATTATGCATAGTACCCAAATTTCATGATGGTTGATTTATTAATTACAGAGACTATTTCTCTAAGGCAAACATCGTTGCAAAACATTTATATGGCAAAGGATTATCCGTCACCCGTGACCATGGTAACTGGAAAGCAAATAGAACGTGAGGAAAATAATGATTTTATTAATAACCACTAAAATAATTATTAAATTATATATTAGGCGGATGACACCTTTTTAGTTTGATTGATGGGTAATTTATTTATAAACGGAATTCCTTAATTCTATTAACTTATTTTCCGGTCATATATACACTTAAGAAGTTTCGAGCTAAATGCTTTTTGAGAAAAAAATTTAAATTTCCACCGAGGTAGGAACTAACTTAGATGATGGAGCAGTCGTAAAATGCTGCAATATACCGTTTGACTTGTCTTAAAATATCCGAATACTAAAAAAATAAGAAGTTACCAGAGCACAATTATTATTTAATTGTTAAAGATGTGACAGAATTATCATGTATTTGTGAGTCGCATTCTCGTATTTCGGCGATTGTCAGAAAAGTGTCTTTAGGTCAAAGGAGAAATTAATGAATACACTCTAACTAAATACGTGAAAACTAGTTCGCTTAAAAACGAAAGTAGTCATTAATATTCTACATCTAGTGCGATGCCGGTTAGCGCGGTTCGTCAGTGACCAGTTACTGTCCGTTATGTTTGTAGATACGCAAGTGATTAACATTAACGTTAATCTGACTGAAATGGTTTAGACCGGATATCATAGAATAAAATTATTTGTATAAAAGTAGGTAGGAGTGTATGGAGCGTTTTCAAACTTGTTAATGTCCGACTAATTAAATGACACATTATATTTAAATATATTCTGATTAAGAATCAATTTAGGAAAATCCAGAATTTATTACGAGAAAGGATACAGTTCAGAATAATATGTATAAAATAATAATGTAATATTTATAAAATAATGTTGTTTCATAGTTTTTATTTTTCTCCTACTATAAATGAATAAAATGTATGAATTCTCGAAATTTCTGAAAATTTAAATATTTAACAATAAACGGTACGTTACATAGGGTTTCAGCAAAAATTGAGGCTTAAATACTAATATAAGATCTGTGGTACCGTTAGTATCCTATTTGTTCTTTTTTTAATAAGAATATCTTTTTGATCTTCAGATCCAAAAGTATTTAAAAAACCGCCAGCTAAAAGAATTTACAAAACACTCGGAAGGTAATGCAAAATATATTGTTTTATCAAATTAATTAAAACCAGATTAAAACGGAAACAATTTGAGATCGTTTAAAATAGGTATATATTATCTTAGACTTTCTTAACCATTAAATATTAAATCAATAATTGTTTTGAAAATGTATAAAGACCAGCTATATCTCAATATAAGACGTTGCGAAGTGGTGCATCAAGGAGTCACGGTTGCCACTCTAATACGCAATTCAGAAAGAACCCGTCACAGGCGGATTGAAATGACGTATGGCAACGCCTACAGTCGAGCCCACAAATATATTGGATCAACTAGTTATTGAATTACGAGCCATCAAGACTAGGGCTGACAAAACAGTTGGGCATTTAATTCATTTACATTTTTAGATTTCTTACAGATAAGAACGTTAGAAAGAAAAAAGGCTGAATAAATTATGTTAGGCTCTGTTCTTGAAAATATAGTTTTAAATTAAAAAATGCTAACGATTTAACAATGATAGTTGTTTGATTTGTAAACTCTGTAGGGTTCTAATGATAGACAAATTTTCTTGATATACGATAAGACGGAAAAACGGAAACGTTTTTTAATTCCAATTCAATAGTTCTGTTTTTTTTTTACATGTATTAGCAATAACCCTGATTTAAACGATAACTTGATCCCTGTAGAAGGTCAGGTCTTGTTATTATCTCGACAATCGTTGTGACTGATTTAAGTGTCATATTGGAGAACTTTCAAGATCAACAGTATGTAGACTCCATTGGACAATTAAATATGCGCTCACACCACTATTATTAACTAATATAAGTCAAGTTGAATATAAAATATATTGTTAGTTTTCCTCTTTATAATGGTACACTTAAATTATATAATATGATAAGAGAATAATAAATAGTATAAAGCTATATATATCTCTCTACATATTCTCATATATAAGCGGAAACCCACTGATCATAAATGTACGAAAGTATAGCACCACGCACCCGAATACTAAGAAAGAATTTGACGTAAATTATATCCAAAATTAATTTAATCAGCGCTGGTGAAACCGCATAGCAACGCTACTTTCCTATATATACGTTGTGAAAAATGAACAAGAGCTGACACAACATAATTTATTCAAAAAGTTGACAATACATACAAAGTAAAATCAATTTGTGTATTGTTGAGAAACCTATTTCTAAAAATGTCTATGTAGTGTATTTTACAGGCTTCACTTATTGCATTACGTATGTAATATGTTGCAATGTAACATTACATTGTTTTCAAACTTGTATTGGAAATATTAAAAAAATATTAATTAACATTTCAAGTAAGCCTATCATCGCAACTATTTAATAGTCTCTTGATATTATAGCGGTTTCTTCTATTCTGGGTATCACATGATTAGATGATTAGTAATGCGCAAAAAGTATACTGGCGGTCATTCTTTATCAGTTATCAAGGATTTCTTTTTGCCTTAAA
The DNA here is from genome assembly GCA_025727935.1 of Hebomoia glaucippe. NCBI lineage: Eukaryota > Metazoa > Arthropoda > Insecta > Lepidoptera > Pieridae > Hebomoia > Hebomoia glaucippe. The sequence goes on from JAOSYY010000008.1 coordinate 3,136,636, forward strand.
CGACAATAAATTATCTTTAAATTAGAATAAATTGTCAGACATTTTCATAATTTGCAACATGAAATACCATAAGACATATTGGTTAAATTGTTTAGTAATATTTGTGGAGATAATAGCAATCCTTTAAATCAGAAGAAACTTTATTACTTACAGTTGAATGTCTCCAAAAGCTGATCAAAGCGTGAATGTCTGTCGCTGGAGCTAACAGCAGGTAGTCTCGCCACTCATCATAACTGATGTTCAAACTGCCATCTTGATCCATCCTGATGGCAAAGGGTTGAATGTTAAATACAAATATAAGTTACACCTGTTTGTCTCTACAAACAGATTTCCATACTCTACCTCAAAGATATATAATATTCTAAAGAGCATATGTATTTATATAAGTATACTTACCTTTGTTCATACAACATGTAACTTCCAATAAAAAATCTGGATACTTTGCGATTTGCAGAATTGTGAGTTTATATGACAATTCTTATGGACCTTAACATAATGTTTAACATGAAAACATTATTTTATCATAACATATTTGTTAGTTTATGATGAACCACTTCTAACTTATTATTCATGAAGGCTAAAATTTAACTATGTATAACGCATAAGCTTATAATAGTAGTCTCCGATAATTGTATAATTCTGCTAACTATATATATGGTAACACATATTATATACATGATATAATGAGGACAACAAACATGAATTGCTTTTGAAGTAATTTACACAATACAAACAACGAACCCTTTATTATTCTCCAATAGACATAGACATATTTAGGTCTGTGAGAGAAAAAATACTAAGCCATTACAGTAACCTGTTGATGATAATCTATAGTTATTATTTGAGACAATTCTCATAAACAATTTAGTAAAAGACAACACATGTTTCAACATTTTAGTACATGTTTATTAGTGGGGCATCAACTACTGTCTTACTTACCACTTCAATATTGGCCAAACTGCTCTTCTGAAAAATGTTATTTCTCTTTTGTATAAATTATCACAGCCTTTGTCTACTAAAATATTTACAGTCCGTCATTCTTATATCTGTATAGGGCAACTCTATAAAACCTTACAAGTGGAAACAATTATAACTAATAGAAGAAATAAATTAATTACTACAGACACCTAATGGATTGATATCCTAAATTCAAAATTTCTAGGGTAATGGCAATGATGAATAAGAATTATATTAGTGGACTCACCGTTTCAGCAAATTCGTTGCCTCACTTCGTCCAATTGCTATACCCAAATCAGCAAATGCTGATATAAGTTCTTCTAGGTCAACCTTTCCTGTAATATTAAGAATTTTCTTGTCATATTCTTAGTGCACAATGGCTGTTACTCTTTATAAAACTCATTGATTTTGAAACATGGTACTTGATCATGAAAAATATAGTTAGTGTTGTATTTTATATTTCACGCAAAGGGTCCTTAATGATACAGAAAAATGCTTTTTATAAGTAAAACTGTAAAATAATTAAGTCACAATAGTTACATAAACGTAACTACATACCATCTTTATTTTTGTCAAGATGTGAAAATTGGAGTTTTAGATTCTTTTCATGTTCACGCACATAGTGAATAAATTCAGAGAGGGTCACATCCCCCGCATCTTTCCCAGTTGTTGCCAAGAATTTCTGGAAAGTAATGGAGTATTACATGACAAAAATAACCATTCTTTTCCCTTCTGCTCCTCTCTTTCTTTCTATATGTAACATTTTTTGAGATGCTTAAATACCTACTTCAAAAGATTGTATAGTGAAAAACTTTGAATTATATACTATTATACAATTTACAAATTACATATTATGTAGGAAAAAATGTGTGTAAAAAGAAAAATCATATATAATATATTATGTAGAATTTAAACTCAGAATGACTCTACAGGATATGTTTTAATGAGACAATTAATAAAGACCATTGATCATCACCAATAGTAAAATAGTAAACTAAATTTACATATTTCATAGAAGTAAAACTAGTGTTTAGCTAAACTATACAGAATATATTAGTGTCTATATCAAGTTAATTTAATTATTGTATATCAAGTGTCCCCTATTAACTGTAAAAATTATAACATACTATGTTTATACAGAACATAATGAATATTTATACTCTGCAAGCCATTTAAGCTATTTAACTAAATTTTAAAATGTAATTTAGAAATAAAACAATTATCATTTTGTGGGGAGTGGCTAGGCTTTGTAAAATAGGTTATATAGACTATGACTAAAGAAATGTAAGGTATAAGGAAACATGTAAAATTTAGGTACACAATAGAGCTTTCAATACCTATGTAATTAAATACTTAAAGTGAGATACAATTAATAATTAAGAGCTAAAATTAATGAAATCATTACTAATGACAACGTTACCAAGAAGTAGGTACATATTCAGTTATATATTCGACGGGAAAATAATGATAATTCAATTAAGTGCTTGAAAAGGTAGAGTACGACTGCATCAGTTGTATTTTTCATACTTTAAATGAATTATAAATTCTAAATTTGAATATAAATTCCCGAATCATTCTTTCTGTCGAATATTTAATCATTAAACGAATAAAGTACCGTTAAAATAAATCTAACCTCTGCGTAACTTCGATTAATGTGTGGAGCGAGTTCTTTGAGAGCCACGGAAAGATCGTGGATATCGATCTTGCCATTTCCATCCGCATCGAGTTTCGAAAATAATTTTTCCAGTCTTTCTTCGTCTTCTTTTGGCAATTCTTCCAACTCCAACGGCGGATGACACTGCACCATGGTGTCTGTAGCCAGCGTAAATAGTACTACTTCTGAGAGAACGAGATACTGAATATAATTTGTACGGGCTCGTACGGGCATACATAACTTTAATCTAACTACAATAAATGATCTTAAAAATCATTTTATTTTTTATAGAGTCCACTCGTTTCCATTAGGAAGAATTTTGACAGCTGCCTACGGTTAGCACTTGCCACTTGCGGATGCGGACTAATTTACCAGTGTGAGCCGTGGATAAAGTAGGAGACGTATATACGTATTACACACAAAGACATGTTTAAATACAGCAGTGCGCTGAATTTTCTAGGCCAAGAATTACAACTTCAACGATCTGCCAATAACACTTTATCAAAACGCCATCTGTACAGTGTATGCTAAATCTACAGAAGGATCAAAGACTTGTACGTTTTCTAATGCTTTTCAAACGAACTACATATCTACATTTGTAAATATTAGAAATAAGTTATAGGCTCTTTAATAAATTCTCTAGATCTCCTTGAGAATTGAGAATTGAATGTCTAGATCTCTTTAATAACTGAGTATATTGTTATAAAGTTGGATCAGGTCGCCTTTAGTTGCACAATGACAATTTCAATATAGAGTCGAGATTCTTTACAGATGGCGTTAAATTTTCTTGGCCACGAATTAGAACTTCCACGATCAGCCAATAATATTTTATAAAAACGCCATCTGTAAAGTACTCGCTGAAGGATCACAGACATACGTTTTCTAATGTGTTTTAACCCAACTAGATGACTACGTTTGCATCAACAAGAAATACGTTATAAGCTCTGTAATAAACCCTACTATGTCCAGATCTCTTTAGGTACTAAGAAGATTATCGTAAATATAGATTAAGTAACATTAAATCACACTAAAGCAAAATTTAAAAACAACATTGCTCTGAATTTTCTAGGTCACGAATGAAAACTTGAACCATAAGCCAAAAATATTAATATAAGCGCTATCTCAACAATATATGTTAAAACTACAAGGAGATAACAGAATTATGTGCTTCTTCTAATGTTTTTAAACTCGACTAGATGACTCTACGTTTTTAACGTATGTATGTTACAGACGTTTTAATAAACCCTGTTATAAATGACCTTCAATCTATTGAATGTTTAATTCTATTAAATTAAAGAATTAATCATGCAAATACTTGTTTACACAGAAGTACATATTATATCTTGAGGGGTTTGTTAATTAAGAATGTAACCTTCTATCTATAAATTTATAAAACTTGAAATAGAAGTACTAAGTTAAGCAACGTTTTATGAATAATCATTATAATAGGCAATGTAATCGAATTTATCACCTATCAAAACAGCTCTCGCAGTCGATAATTAACAAAGTCAGAAAGAATTTGGCTGTTGCTCTTAATAAATGACTTTTGAACTCCAAGTTACAAGCGAAGGCGTCAATGGCATTTTATTAAATTTTCTTTTTCTCTTTAATAAATAAAATTAAAATGTTTGTTTGTAACTTCAATAGTTTTGTTCCGATAGCATATAAAAGTGTGGATAGTATCAACTTATGAATTTTTTTATCAATGTTTGTCATTCTGTCTGGTTGTGACGGCTGATCTCCAAAACGCCAGACCGATATGTATGAAACTTTCATGGACATATTGTTGATGTCATGAAGCGTACTTCGACTACTTTAATTGCCGCAGCTTGAATGGTAATATAAAGAGCAAAACCGATACTCAGCCGGGAGAGTAGAACGCAAAACACGGACTATCGCCTCAGCCGGCGTGGGTGGTTGCAATTATGCAGGCTAAGATCGGTTACGGATCAAATTGCATGTTATCGACGGCCTTGCATAGATAGTCATCGGGTTATAGCTGGTCGATAATCTATTCTTATTCTGCAATTATTTTCTTATTCTTTTTCATTTCATAACGCTTTGTAGCTGTTAAAAAAAATGTAATAATTCTAATAGATACAAAGCAATGATAATAAAGAGATTTAAAAAGTCAAGGCAATTAAAATTTTGCCTTTTGTAGAGTAGTGTTATAGCCCCCAATTCTACATAAAAGTTAGGTATAGATTCATCTGTGCTGCGTGGGTTTATCGAGGGGAGCACCCTCATGGTTATTATGCATGTGTTAGATAAGGGTCATCTAAAGGGAAATTTTACATAAACGAAAGATCATTTGATTTAGTGAAGAGTTTTATTGATATGGCAAAGTTATAACTAACATATTATAAGTACTTCAAATATAAAGAAAATCAAAAGTTTTTCAATCTTCATGACGGTCTAAAAAGTTTGGTCATACTATGACTTAGCCGTGAATTCAAATAATAGTATTTTTAATCAACTCTATCTCCTTAAAAATGTTCAAGACTTTATTAGGTGTATGTATAAAATTATGAATCAGATATATACAATTTTTAAGCGACAGGTTGCGACCGTTAGAAGTATTCATTGAACATTTTTGGTCTATTGAATGTGATAAAATTTAGTATTTTGTATTAAATATGTTGTGTTGAATTCGCGTTAACAAATTAAAAGTTAGTAACATATTATAAACTTAGTAATAAAAAAGTGTATTAAAAATATCATCACCGCATCAAACCTCACAATGCGACATAAACATAATGGAGTTGTAGGTCTATTATTCCACATTAAAATCACTCTATAATCGACCCATATTTAGATAAGTATGCTTTTGAGAATTTTTATGTCATCTTCCATCCCTTGCAGTGGATAAAGCGACCCTGTGCGCGAAAGTGATAGCGAAGCTATTTGTTTAAATTTCAAAAGCCCAGGAAGTTTCGTCAAGTTTCAACCAATAAATCCGCGCGGATGGCATCGCTATTATGTCAAAATGACAATACAAAAATTGACTGACGTGACCGAAGGACTAAACTCTGTAAGTTAATGCGGCCTGCGGGCTTTACTACATAATACAACTTACTGCGAAGTCAATCGTGTTGTGCTGTTAATAAGGCAAAAAGTCCTATGACTTAATAAATTAACGTTGTTTCAGAAATAACGGCTTTAGGCTTAAGGATATAGAGTAAACAATTCTTTGACATCCGTATTATCATTGTTAACAAATCACTGTAATGCAAAAACATCATGAAAAGAGGTTAACAAAAGCTTATAAAAGTTGGAGATTAATCGGGGATTTAGACACAATAAATAGACGAAACACACATGTCAGGGTAGAAGACGTGATGAGCCCATATATTCATGTCAACGCTACGCTGTTAATATTCGTAATATAACGGTTATTAATAACAAGTTTTGCTAAATTAAATACGTAAAATTCATTTTAACTTGTTTGGGTCCGTGATGATAATCTTTTCCTAATGAGAAAAAAAGGAATTCGATCTCTTTTCACTAAATGAGCAAAATTGGCTGAGCTTAAAATTGCATAGCGGATTCATATTTGCCTATAAGTATAGCTACAAAAAATTAAGAGACCCTCATTTTTAAACCCTACCTATACCCGGGTATTAAATGACAAACATAGATCTCGTAACGTATAGAGTTTCCAAAAAAGTAATGGCGAATTAATTTAATTATGATATTCATTATCTACTTTGTTAATTTAAGTATGCAACAGTAAAACTTTTTTAAATCTAAGCTTACCTAAATACCGTATTCTTGTTCTGTTAACCTGACTATTGTTAGGGAATTAATAAAAGGACTGCATTTTGTTTTTTGCAATATTTATTTAATTAATTACGTTATAACATATTTTTAACTTTTTTAACATACATTTAATACTTATTCAGTAATAATACAGTTCACGACAAGTTCTACTTATAATATGATGCTATGTGATCTTATATAATTATTATGTGAAATGTGTAAACAAAATTAAACTATTGTAAATGTACATATTTATATTACTAAGATAAATGGAATCTTATATAACGCTGTCTACCTCAATTAAATAATAGCCACTAAAATATTTAATATTTTAGCATAACATCAAACAATTAATACCACTTTAAAATGCAATACATTTTTATTTATTTTTAAAACACTTATCAAGGCATATTCTAAGAAAAGATATCCTAGAATAAATTAAACATATTCTTTTATTTTTACATTTAAGTACACTGTGGCTATTTAGCTAGTTAAACCAACTTTAATCTAACGAGTAACAATAACCTTTGACATATCCCGTAGAAAAACTATTAATGTCGTAGTAAGAATATTATCTAACAATTTAATAATCTAGGATAATATCGACCTCTTATTTATAATAAGTCAAAATTAATAATTAATAAGTAGTAATCGCCATAATTGATTAATAATACTGACCTAAAACATTTTATGTAACAGTTTACTGACTAGACAACATTAATGAACTAAATTTCATAAATTTACTAACATTTATTATAATCTACTTGACTAAGGTTGAAGGAGGTTTGTTTAACTCCCACACTCCATAATATTATCCACTAGGTCCCCGCTGTTTCACTCGTGATAATTTTACATACACACTATTCTTCGAGTAAAAATCACTCCTTAAAACAGTAGGAAGCTATTTGCCAGTTTTTATAAGAGATTACTCCGTGATAACGTGCATATTTATTTTTTATGTAGTTGGACAAAATTTATATACATCGTGTGTCTATTATACGTACTAATGAGACGATTTGTTTTATAGTCAGATCTTTCAAGTATATCTATATTTCTCCATAGAGTAGAGAAAGCGAAAGCAGTTTGTTAGGATGGTAGCAAGTAAAAAGCTTTAGTCTCCTCTACCCGTAGGTACCCTCCACCCGTCCAAGTTATATGTATGTATGTCCATAACTGTTTATTATGATCAGAGTCATAATCTACATATTACATTTTTTTTTTCTAATCGCTATTAATACTAATCGGACGTTGATATATTACAGTTATAAGTTATACATAAGACGGATTCATTTATGAAGCGTCAAACATTTTCAGGATATCTTAAGTAAGCTGTTTAACTAAGACAACGTCTTTTTCTTCGATATGCATTTAAATGTTCATAACACAATAATCACATAAAGTTGTATGAGTTCTAATCTTTAAAACGTTCTGTTGTATGAGAATGTTGACCGTCACTTCGCCTTTTTTAGCACTTGTATATTTACAGCTCCGCCCCAAATCTAAGCAAGAGCTTTGTGATCCAAGTGCCAAAAAGGTAGCGAATTTTAAAAAACAGTTAGATCTCTTTGCGAATTATACATTTCAGTGATTAATTTATCTACCGAACTATTTCCAATTGA
>JAOSYY010000008.1:3144724-3197846 GCA_025727935.1 Hebomoia glaucippe
AAAATACATACAACCCCCAATTTTCACCCCTCTACAGTCAACCCCTATTATTATCTGGCAAAACGACGTTTGCGGGGTCAACTAGTAATATCTATAATTTAATGTTTTATTTATTGCATTTCAATATACTTTTGTTTTTAGTTCATTACTAAAAGCTTAGATTGTAAATTCTATTTTTGAGATTTATTGGAAGCATTCATAATACACACCTATTTACGGAATATAAACGAACTCTTTTGTAATCGCTACTGTATAACAAACAGGAATATAAGCTTACAAATGTTGTGAAACTTTATAAGCTTCGTGGCGTATAGCTGCAATGTTTTGATCGTAATATATTATTTCTATTTATATTTTTGCCGCGTACAATGTTACAACATTGCTGATTTTAGTCTATACCACAAACATAATTATCGAGATAACTATGAAAATAATGACGTATACAATATTCTTCGTCATATTATTTACCTATTCCACATATAAGCAAAAATGTTAATTGATGAATCTACTATTTTTCAGTAATAGATATTTAAAGAGACAACCCACGCGATACGCATATGATGTAGTAATCTCATAACTGTTTAAAGAACAGTTAGTAAATTTGCAAGAGATCTACATATCTCTTGAGATATTTTCAGCTCAGTAAAGGTCAGCTTTCATGCTATTGTGTTGTCTTTGAACAATATTGTTCTTGGCATTATTCTTAAATTCTATAACGAATTATACCGGAAGCTCTTGCTGTATCTACAAATTTCACTTTTATTTCAAATAAATCATAGTTTACTCTATAAATTTTCTGAACGATGAGTATGTAGGAGTCGGTATAATACTATTGCAAAACATAAATGGATTGGAATTCATACTCGTTGACCTATATACATATCAAAGTTTATACATTAATAACATTGTTGGCGCCAAAATTAGATGCGTAACGAAACTAAACTGTAAACGAGAGTATTTCTGAAAATAGGAACAATATAAACGAAGGTAAGTTTATATGGTAAATAATGGTCTCTATTAACTGCTATTAGGAATGAATAAGTACATCAAACAAAACGTGAACGTAGCCAGCAGCAGAAATTTAGTGTTTTGAACCTGCTATCATTTAAAGGGAAGAGGTTTCAAAATGGATTATGGTGTTATGTCTGTATAAGCTCCATCTAGTGATGCTAGTATTATAGTAATAAACAAGACCTCTTCAAGACTACAGTACATTATTTTTGTTCATTTCAAAAGTGAGTATGTATTAGGTACCTTAAATAAATTTTTATGTACGAAAAAAAATTAAATGTTATCCGTCATTAAAATGTATTAATATAACTACGCATGTATAAAAAAGTAATTTATACTAATAAATATGCGGTGCATTAATATTATAAAAGTACAGGAAATAAGAAAATGATCTGTCCTATATAAGAATTGAGGGCATGTTTTTTTTACAGTTAGGAGTTTTTTGGCTTGTAGATGCTAGGAAATGAATTTTAGCTAGTGTTTAAAAAGTTAGTACTTCCTGATCAGTAATTTGTCCTATGACTTCACCGTACGATGAAGTTATATAAAGTTGTTACCAAAGATTTCGACGTAGCTTAACTAGTTATATTTAATGAATTAGGTACATACTTAACATCGCGACCAACGACAATATTAATATTTTCATTTTAATTGTCTTATAGAACCCACTCTATTACTGGGAGAAATTGTGTTTACTGGCTCAACTTTTATTAAATTATTTGCAATTTTGAATTAAGAATAACGCAATCTTAATTAGACAACCGTGATTTCGCCTTATGTGCCAACCAAGTTTATTTTTGCAGAACACGTCTATCATCATTATAAGAGTTGTATCATATTAAAATTTAACATTAAATAAATTCTGAAAATAATCAGGGCCTTGAATACCACTTGTAGTTCATGATTTTATTTTTGTATTAGCATTGATGTCATTACAATGCGTAGGACTACTAAATACTAAACAATTATACTATATAAAATATCATCTGACACAGTGTAAATTAATGAAATAATTATAACTTACGTCATAATCGTTAGGATTATGGTAAATATGCCGTTATCAAGTAAATAAACACATAAATTCACAAAGCATAATATTTGGCACAATAGTCCAATCGGTGACCACGTACCACTTTTTCCAACAGACGGTGCTCCGATAACGGCCACTTTGACTTCAGAAAGCGATGACTTCTTCCGCCGTATACCTCGTGTTGTCATTTTCCAGCACTCATGGTCCTGCCACGCGGCGAGCCTACAGAATGCTCCGCGACCGGCAGTCAACGCGAACAGCAATCCACTCGACGAATCCCGCTCTCGCTTGTTGGCTAAAAATACATAAAGCGACACAGCTCTGACATCGGTTCTCGAGTTAATGGGTCAAGATCTGGCCAAGATCAGTCGTGCAAATAGGCATGTTTACGTCGCGAGCTTCCTGACGATACGCGCCACGTGTCCGTGGCGGCAGGCCAACGTCGCTCGAGGATCTTGACTTTGTTTTTATATGAACTTGGACTAATCACTGTCACAGATATTATTGCACGTTTAGCAATTCTTTGCCTTGTTTTGCTGTGGCATTGGTGCATCGTATACTAAGCCCCAGTAGTACATAAAAGCGTTATAGAGCACCTTCTCTAAAGCGAAACGTCGAGTACATCTTACATTTCAATCAAATGCACATTAACGCTTCCAGGACAGATTGTATCGTCTTACTAAAAACAAGGCAATTCAAATAAAAAAGTAACGAGTACTTTTCGTTAACGTGATATGTTAGGAGCACAGTGGAATGTCTGGCGATCAGCCAAACTTGAGGTACAATTAAAATATCCATAAGTATTAAGAGTGACTTTATTGTTACATTGATAGGCATTTACTAGAATTACCATCATCAAAATATGTAATTAAAAGAAATAAACATAACAAAAAAGTATTGTCAACAAAGACGTAATACAATCTAAATTACTGGACAACTATCAATAAATAATAAACGCATTTCCATTTCTCAGGTTTTATTTTTGAACACTTAATATATTAATTACCTTATATACAATTGCAAAAATGACTAACATTAAACCCGATATAATTATTGTTTTAAATATCATATTGTCTTTAATTAGCAAAACTACAAAATTTTATCTATCTTTTCGATTATCTTGTTGAATGAGAAATATTTTTGCCGACTATTATTTTCTGCAGTAGAAGTTATGATGTATAGTATTAAATTATCATTTTAATTATATGTTATAAATGAATAGTTCGTTTTGTTGAGTCAATTGAATATTCGAATTTTATACAAGAACACAAACGTAAGGAACCGAATGAATGATTTAAAAAAAACTTTAATACATACATATGTCTATTCTACATCTAAGTAAAATTGATATGAAAAGCGACCCCTTATCTCGTACGTGTAGAATTATGTACAACATTTAAGGCGTCGACTCGAGACTTTTTAAATATGTATAAAAAATCTAGTGTTTTACGATTTCACAAGAAAACTGGAATGCATATAATTCTAATTTCATTTACATATAGAAGAAAACAAACATATTTATATTTAATTCCATATACCGGTCGCCTAAGGGCTATAACGTAAAAATAATACAATGAAACACAATAAGAAGAAAATAAAAGAGTGATTAAATTTTTCACGAACTCAACTGCCACTGCCAATGTTTCAAGCGCTCTAAACTTACAATTTAAATCTACAATAATTATTATCATGCACTCCAAAAGTTATTGCCCTTTTGTAATGGATAGTTAAATAGGAAAAAAGTGGTATAAACTTGCGCATATTATAACAAAATTTTAGGAAATCAAATATAAACAATTTATTTATAAAACCCAGAAATGACCTCATAGATTAATTTAAAAGAATTATGACTTGAAATTTGTTTACTATTACAGTAAAATTTTCCACGCTATTATAAAAAAAAACACTAATCAAAGTATTGCAATTACCTAATTAAAGAGATTTTATATACCGAACGATTACTTTCAATAAAAAAAAATATTTTGCAAATCCATTTTCAACTAATGTTTTAGTTTTACCACCATTTCACAACGATACTTTTTTATTTATCTTTTAAATATTTAATTAATAATACTCGCTCTAAGTCAATTTAATAGTCTTATCAAATTTTCTTCAATTTTGTCATTTCTAACTACAAAATTATACACTACATCAAGGTTCAATTATAGATGAGATATTCAATATCCGATCTGAACCTTTTCCTAATGACTGTTCTGGATAATATCTATGGAAGCTGTGGATACATTCTTTTAAATATCAATAGGCATGAAGACATTTTTTTCGAACTGTTCTATAAGGTCTGGAATTAGAATATTTTTTTGACAATAACAATTTTCTGCAATATCAAATTTTTTTATCCGCGCTAAATGCTTCTGAATGTCGTCATCGCTTCGCCAATGATGTCATGTTTGAAAAATCTAAACATCGACACTAGCCGTATACGAAACACACTGTATGTATCATTCGTTTATTCACACCAAGTATTTGAGTAAAATGAAATGATATGTTGAAAACCGAATATCCGTGCGCATTTACTCTACGTGGTTTTAATTGAATGGGGCGGCTGGCGTATTATACAGTTGTATTTCATTAAAACAATTATCAATCTCACCTTCAATAAAATGATGCACATTTTGTAATCCATAACATACATAATTTTTTTAATTCTTAATTAGGGTCATCATGCCTATTTTCAATTTTAAATGTAATTGTATCAAGGCCTGTATTTAAATACGTAACCTAAGTTTGAATCTTCGAAACTGCTCTTTCTATACAAAAATTTATATACTTTGACGACGATAATAACGAATATAAATTACTAGTTTATTTTGGAATACGGACCTAAGTTTCGCATTGCCTTTTAAATTAATTGGTAAATAATGAAACTCTCCGAGCTTCACGAATATAATTTAGATATCTTCCAGGCGGGGGCGAATAGTATAACCAATATTTCGTTTTGAAATCACCATAAAAACTTATAAAATGTGAGCAAGAGATACGATTATTGAAAGCAGTTCGTTTCTATGTGATCGAATTATTTTTAGTTTATGAAATAATCAATCAACATTGCAAACATCTTTTAGATTCTATACATTTATTCTATCTATATCGTTATTCTGAATTTTCTTGCATTAATGGTTGCATATCTTCGCGCCTTTTCTCCCTATTCGTTATGCCTTCAAGTACACCAATATCTGAGATCCTGTAATACGAAATATTATTTTAGAGATTTTACGTCTTATAATATTACATGAGTGTAAAGAACAACAAATACGAAATTCCTCTCGGAGTAGTAGAACAAAATTAACGAAATGTTTAGAATTCGTTCATATTATATTTACTATTATAAAAGTGTGCGAGGGTGTTTGTTTGTGTATAATACTTTTGGACTTAAATCACAAATTTAGTCGAAAATAAAACTTCAGAAAGAAGAAATGAGGCTATGAATGTTATTTGAAACTTATTAAAATTTATAAACCTATATTTCACGAGACTTTCATTATTATCATCTTCATCATCAATATCTTCACCATCATAAAATCAAAGCTGCTAAAATCGAGCCGTAACACTAGTTAGGTATAAAAACTAATAATCTTACACTTTAGGTTCTACATCATCGTAGGTCGGAGTGAAGTACGGATTAGCAGCAGCAGGCCTAAACTTGTAACCGGTCATAACAAAGAAAACAAACGTTGCCATTTCACGGAACATCTCGTCGATCCACGAATATTGAAAAGGAACGGTGTTCTGCAAGATAGAAAGCCATTAAATTAGTACTTAACAGAACGTACAACATAATAAATGAAAAAATATTTTTTTTACAAAAGCCATTTTACTTTGCTTTTGCTAGTAACCTTTAAGGTGTGGAGAGAAAAATAAATATGGCAAAAATTTGGATGAAGGTTAGTACATATTAATAAGCTTGTTTTTAACAATTAATGAAAGATCTTTACTTAATATTATAAAGCTGTAGACTTTGTTTGTTTGTTAAAACGTTCTAATCTCAGGAACCGCTTGTCTGATTTGAACAATTATTTCTGTGTTGGATAGTACATTTATCGAGAGTGGCTATAAGCTATATTATATTTTCGAAAAAAAAATAGGGTCGTTACTAAAAGTTCAATAATGTAGGCCACGGTGTAAACATCGAAAAGAACGCGAGCGAAGCCGCTGGCAGAAGTTAGTGCAAGTATAAAATTTGTTTTGTTAATAACAATTATTTACCTACTGCTGTTTCGAAATTAAGATGCAAATAGCATTTGTGAGTCAAAAATATATACTTTAAATCAAATTCCTTATATACAATACGCTAGCAAAGTTTTACCTCAAGAATGGTGACGATAATTCTTGTGAAATAAATGTAACACAATATCATCACGTAGAAATGTCGAAATAATTTCAGTTTTCGCAAATTTACCGCGGCTTTGCCGTCAGTCGTTGAAGAGTCCTCTAAATGATGAATTGACCTGAGACAAAATATAAATAAAAACATAATGAAATAGAACGCTACTTTGAACTTTAGTTATAATATGCTGCTGTGTAGTAATATTTTTAACAAATCGTCCAACATTTTCCAGGGCCATTGACATACTTTAGGATCAAAAAGAATATATATTTATTGCCGATTAACAATGAAATTTGTTTATGAGCATTATTAATAATACAAGGGATCAAAAAGTCGTGAGAATTAGGTAGAATATAATGACTATTCATAACTTAATAATTTATTTTTCTACATAGTCTCAGAGTCTCTGTACACACTTAGTCCACTACTATTTATTATTATTATTATATTATATATTATATCTTATTAGGTATTACTTCTCACTCCTTTTAGATCCCTCCTTGTACACCAATTTGTTTAAATTCTGTGGACTTTTGTGCACTCTAGTAGTTTCAACGATAAACATGGTGTTGTCGCAACGTGTCTTTTAATTAGTTTATTTGTATTTCAGTGCCCATTGTTGTAAAAGTGAACTTTATGAAAGTTGTTAACAGACAAACATGGGGTGTTATAGGACACTAACTAACCCGCGAAACTTCGTCAGCGTCATCTATGATACCATAGCTACATAGTAACTCTAATTATTCAATTATAGTCTATCTTTCTATTTATTCTGAGGCGTAATGTTTATACAAAATAAACGTACCAAACAACCGGGAACATAATAGCACCACAACAAAGCATGTCCACAAACATGAGGAGTATTCTCCAAGCGTTGTGTTCTACTGCACCTTCCTCACTTTCAGCTATTATTATCTCTGCCACGTTCGCCACCACCTAATTTGAGTAAAGAAATATCATAACTATAAAACACATTTAAATTAAAAACACTTCTGATTAAAAGACGTATATTAATACAAAAAGAGGATTTAATAACAAAGATTGAAAACGGATATTTGAATGGTTTGGATATTTAGAAGGAATTTATGAAAAGGGATGGAAAAAATCATGATGTATTGATTTTTTCCATCCCTTTTTCGTAAAGTTTGAAGTTTTCGACCGAAAGAAATGTACTAATTAATAGACTAACAACATGGTTATAGCAAACCACGTCAGTGTATCTTATCGACGTGCGCACATGGGAGTATTACAGGAGGCAGGTGAAGCGAAAGGAATACATCAGGATCGTAACAAGTGGAAAGCCTTAGTCTTTGCCAGGACCTACGCGAAATAGAAACATATTTTTAAAATTAGCGTTATTTCGCTCCATCATGTTAGTCCAGCTGTTTTTGTTATCATGCTTTATTGCTGGTCCTTTTTTTAGTAAAGTAATGTATTTTTTACAAAGCTATCGTGTCAATTAGCTGTACTTACAAGATGGAGCGTAAATAATGCTGATAAAAAGTGTTAAATGTAAGTCTTTTTCTTGTCAGGATCGAAATTTTCCCTCCCTTCATTAAAGGTACCATTAGTGCTATAACCCATCTTCATTTTCAGGAACATTCCCCAAACATATATACATACGGGTATATATAAATTGAAATTTGTAAAAAGTGCATTTACTTGTTTTTCGCAATAAGCAGACGATATGTTTTCCTAGATTTTTCAATACCGGTTATGAAACTTATTTTTTTATTAAACCATCAAAATTCACACGAAAACTTTTATTTATGATTTTATTGGTGGGCTTTATCTAAATACATATATGATAAATTGCTGTCATAGACCAAAGTATTTATTATGAAATACTCACTTGTAATGGAATCACTATCATAAATATTTTCTTATCCCGATCTGCTAGAATGTGTTTAATAAAGTTCCAACCAGTTCCCACTAGAATAATTGTCACGAACAACACCGCACCTTTTAGCCTTGAATAAAAAGTTATCTATTAATGTCGCCATGTGAGTCAGAATGCAATAATTAAAAACGAATGCATTTTAAGTGATAACAATTTTTTTACGTATTAAAAAAAAACAACGTGTAAAAAGAATAATTCTTAATAAAGACTTACAAATGTGTAATATAATACAGTATTGCCCAAGCAGTAACATGTTCTCCTCTAGTTTGTATGAAGTGATAATTAATCCCGTGAAATACTAACGACATTGCCTTTAAATAAACCAACACACACATTATTATGTGTATTCTGTAGACTTTGTGTCGACTAGTTTTAAGGATAAATGTCCAAAATCCAGCGCTCAAGAAGAATACCAAGGACATCATGCTATACAAGGCTGGTAGAGGCATTTCACCAGCAGACAAAAAATTGCCATCATTACTTTCATATATTTCTATCTAAAAAAAATAATAATAAACTTAATATAAAACTATGTTCATAGGCAAATGTTTTGTGGTTCACTTAGTAATTAGCATTAAATCCGTTCGGGTACTGAAATATTTTAAAATTCGTAAAAAACAACAACATATAATATTATTATTTGATTATACGGGTATTACTTGGACAACATAAAAAGTAAGACCGGGATCAAAAATGTCGTATTGTTGTATAAACATGGAAAAACAACAATAAAAATAAAAAAATTGTCATGTTTTACACCGTTGCTTGGAAGCAAACACGTTAATAATATAGGATTTTTATTAATGAAAGATATTATTGATGAAAAAATAATGACTAAAAAATTGTAACCGTAGCATAAAAAATGGGTATCCCAAATCGATAAATGTTGAAATTGTAGTTTAATTAAACAAAATAATTTTCTGGTGTGGTGAATATTTTTGGATCTAATGGATTATATGTTTAAGCCTTGTACAGTTAATATAGTTTTTATATAGTCTGCTAAAAATCTTGAAATATGATAAATACCAAAACGTTAATTGCGGGATCGGGATCTGGTTCTTCGCGAGGACAGTTGTGGAAATACAAGTTATACAATCCCTCTTCCTTATCCGAAGCTACATACATCGCGAACTGTAATAAGGCCAACATTTATGCTCAGCATTTTCACCATTGTAGCTCTTGAAACACAGTCTTATATAAATATATTTATGATACAGCATTTAAAAAAACATACATCTCTACATATTTACGAGCAAATGTGCTCGTATGTGGCAAAACGACGTTAGCTGGGTCAGCTAGTATTCTATAATATTAATGTATACAAGATCAATTTATGTTACTTACACTTGTGTTGTAATAATCAAACCCATTTCTTGTTTCTTTTGTAATAGGAAGAACAGCATAAGAGCACTGTTGACCTAACGTTTCAGCTGGTTTATCGTCTCCTTGACAAAATTAAAATTATTTATTAAATTTCCTTATGTATATATAATGAAGATGAAGTAATTTATTTTAAATCGTCTTACGTTTAATTGATCGACGACGTCTGTTGACGAATATATATTGCGATTGCCGTTTTATTCTGTCAATTGGTATCATTGATCTGTTCTGATATAGATGCAATGCAGTCACGTCTCCCTCGCATGTTATATTTAATCTATAAAATAGATATATTGTTTTGTTAAACTGAATACATATGGTTTATAACATCACAGAAAAGCCACACTGAGTATCTTAACTTACACATACACATTTTAAGTTATTATTTAACATTTTTTAAATAGAACTAACACAGCTTGCAAGTTTTGACGACTATGGAAGGGGCCATTGTGAAAAATGACTACTTTTCAAAATGACAGTAAAGTTTGATTTCAATATATTATATTTAAAATTTTGCTACATAGGCCTTTTTATTGAAACAAAAAAAAAACGTGCTTCCACTGAAAAATACGGTTTTTTTAATGTATGTCATTAATTACAACATTTAGAAGCATTTTACGAAAAAAAGTAAATGGGCAAATTGGTACTTTGGCCCATATACTTAGGACCCATCAATATATAAGAATTTCAGAATATGTCTTATTAATTTTATAAAGCTTAGGACATCAAAATTGAAAGATTTATCACTTATTTGTAAAATTTCAGCTCAATGTTGCGGTTCATTAACTTTATAACATATCCAACTAATTTTAAATGTAACAATTATACATTAACACATTCTTTCGCAAATATGCACAGCCACAATAAATGTAATATAGTATAAATTATTAATTTTTTACAAATGTAATTAGCAAATGCAATAACAAAACTAATTCATAAATAACTGGTAAAGATAAATTTATATGTTAAATTTCTTTGTCCTAATACTTTAAGCTAATAATATAATTGTAAGCTAGCCTCCTTAGAAATTATAAAATGTTAATGTTATATAATGTCCAATTACTATTATTGTTAAAAAGGTACATGACGTTGCAATTAATATACTAATTAATTTTTCAATAAACATCTTTTTACAAACTCACCTCAAATTTTGGAAATCCATTTTTAGAAAAATAATGGCCGGATGATGTGGTGAAACTAAAGCACCACTCTTTTCCATACCTTTTAAGATACATGTGTCTGAATGCACTTCCAGATAAGGGTTTATAGCATCATTGACAGTTCTATCCAATGTAAAACCATACTAAAAAAGAAACACTAATTAACTTCTAGAAACATATTACAAAATTATTTCTATTAATACAAAGGTACTACCTCTCCCAACACTGGGCCGGATGGCAATTTAAAATTGATCATATGAACATCCAAAATTCCTCCTTGATAAAATCCAAATGTAGTTAAATCAACATAGTGCCGTTCATCATCCTGAAAATATTGTGGTACAGTCAGTGAGGCTATTTTTCTGATTATTTGATGGTAAGTGATAGTTCAGCTGGATTTTATATCATATTTAATTTATTTCCAACTTTCATTATTTATCAAAGCATCCATTATGCATCATGTACAGTACACAATATATCCTTTCGTAAGTAGTTATTTCTACCCTGCTAATAAATATTTTGATATAACCTCGTCGCCTAGAACTATAATATTACCGAAGCTCTGAATGATACATATTTATACAACATAAATAATTAAAATGTTAGTGCCGGCAGAAATCGGACATGGGAACTCTTAAAGCGAGAAAGTATTTTTACCATAAATAGAACCTGTCGCAACGTATTATATAGATTATTAAAAATATCATAAGGCTGAACCCAAGCATTTTGTAAAATACATCTCATAAGAGCTAAGAAAATGTTTACAATTGTTCCTACACAATACTAAGCAAATAACGAAAATAATCTCTCTATTATACTATAGTTCATTTTTTTTATTACTGACAAAAGTGACAATAACAAAATCAGGGTCACAGATGTGGCCCTGGTTTTAATCTTAATTTACTATTAACAAACTCATCAATAATTTTAAAGAGCAATCAATGTCTGAGATATTAATAATTTAGATCTAATGTAAAGAATGAGGTATTTATGATTACTATTACTTACCACAAGAGGTAATTTGTGAATCCTGGAATTTACGGATACTACGATAGCAAACATGAGGATAAATGCCTTTTTTAAAACAGGAAACATATTTCATGACTATTATACCACTTTTTGACAAAACTAGAGATACGGAAGTAAATAAGTTACTATGATATTTTGTAACATATAATTTCTACAAATGTTTCAAAACTGAAAAGCTATATTAATTACATAGATAAGTTCCTATCTAAGTAGATTTTTCATAAAAATACAAAAGTATGCCATAAACAAAAGTAAAACGTATAGAGTATAGACTATCAAACAACTTACTTAGCACAGACTATTTAAAAATGTTCGACACGTAAACAAATCATAGACTATATATATAAGTAGTAAATTTAATATTGGAGATATAAAAATCAGGCACCCAACAAACGTTTCATACTAAAAATTATGGTAGATGGTTGCATAATAACCTTGAACGTATAGAGGACATATTTATAACTGGCTTAATTAAAGCCAAAACTGTCGCCTAGCATGATAGTCGGGTAACAAAATTGATGCGTATGACCTATCAATTTTTCTATTAAATGTGTGAATTTAAATATCACTGCAGGTCACTAATATTGTCTAACATTTTTATTTTGTGTGTGGAGTTTCTTCTATTCATATATTGTAGTTGCTAAATATGATATCGTAAATGATAGATGGTTTTGATATTTAATTTTCATAGAGTGTTAGAATTGAAATCTAAAAGAATGATATTTATTATTAGTTTATGTTCATATATTATGGTAACTCCCAGATTCATAGATATCTAGTGGTGATAATAATGTAAACTGTCACTTTAAAAGTGACAAATACAGTATCTAGTACATACGACTTAAAATATTAAATGATAACAAATGTTCCTGTTTTTCATCTTCATTCAATACATAGACATTTTTTCAGTTAAACATAAAATTACAATTACAAAACGTTTTTTTTTCCATGGAGTCTGAACATCAACCTAAATTAAATCCAATACGAGCGTTCCAAGGTCCGTTCCTACGTAGGCTTATAAATTATAATTTATATTGCCTTTAAATATTTACCAATCTAATATATTTTACCTTTTAATATTTTGTGCCCAGTTGTCCATGGTGGCAGCGTGGACCCTGATGATGATGAAGCTAACTTAACAAGTCTATCAGAGTATCATGATTATGAACCCAGGTTAGAATTTGACGATTCTGAGCTGATTGACGCTGCTGGCCTTGGTATGTGTGATGAAACAAATAATATTTATATTATTTTTAGTATTAAATCTAGTCTAGTCTACTACTTTATATTAATATATAAAACAAAAAGACAAATTTTTAGAGGTTCCTTTTTAGAATGATTTATTTCATTCTTATATATTATATTTTTTAATGAATATTTTGTGTGCATGGCCAAAACTGCAATGTGCTTAATGTTATAAAATTTTATAACATTGAGGATAATGCTTAGTATATGACACAGCAAAAATTTGATTGTTATAAATAGTTTTAAAAAAACTGCCAACTACATAAATCTATTGTGCTTTCAGCAGAAAACTTATTACATTAATTTATAATGACAATAGATGTACAAATTATAATTATGCATATTTTTTTTTTTAAAGTTTTATACTTTTTTGAACAATTATAAATAGTATCTAGAATCACAGTTTTCTTTCTACTCTCACCACCAAAGGTATGAAAATTAGTAATAATTCTGATCTCTCATTATTGAGCTATATCTATACATATGGTAATAATAAACAAAATAAATCTCAGTTACTGTTATAAGTTAATACAATTTCAACTAAAATATTTAACAAGATGAACCATGACTCACACAGGATATGAAACATGATATAATATGGTTGTGAGAGATGACAGCAATAGGAAAAAATAACTATAATTATGGTTATCTATTTATGTGTTATCTATTTTTTTTTGATACAATTATTTCAACAATTATTAAAAAGTTTTCATCAGTGGTCTGGCCCATAGAACACATTTTATTTCACAAACTTAAATGGATATAACTCATTAAGTCATTCTGATTACAAATAATAAAGGTTATGTACAGGCTCAAAGCCATTTCGAATACCCACATAATGGCTAATAATTATTTATTCAAAAATCCACTAAATCAACTTCTATCATTGATGAGTTTGATGCTTAATATATTTTATGTATAGAAGTAAAAAATTATTAGCAATCATATTTGCAACAATATTAATGAATAGTTCGGAGAAAATATGTTCTAGTTGTTAAGAGTTCTAAAGAGTGATTTAAGCAAAACGGATGTTCATTAATAGTTATTCTAAAATAATTTAAATTGTGCCAGCAATATATGATGTCTTAATGTTATTTATTGTTAATAATAATATGGAATTCTTTATCAATTTTAAATTCGGACTACTAAAAATATTGATAACATGCTTACCAGTAAAGAATAAATGTTCAAATTGTTAGTAAGACACTGATTATAAGAAGACAATAGAATTTGTACTTTTAAAAATTATACTATCTACACTCCATTATATATTAATGAATTGTATCCGGCAAGACTGCATGCATTTTGTGCTTTTGCTTGGCTTAAGCATAGTGCCTGATATTGATTTCTACATTAATAGTTCATAGTCAACTATAAAAATGATTGACAGCATAAGTATAGATAATTTTAAATGTAATAAGCGGTTTGATGTTACAATAGTCAAGAAAGAGTAATATGTCTTCCAGTTGCTAATTTTAACAAAACGTTAAAGACGTGGTATACCAGCAGGGAAAATTTAACTCCAATTAAATAAGTCCTTGCGTGTTTATCAGAATACCCGAAACAAAAATAATTAAGCCGGCGACATATCATTCAGTATTTGATAATGTCAGTTGGCTAAGCATCAAGCCCAACTGTCGAGTAGATTTATAAAAAGAAATAGAATCAGTAGATCCATTTTATAGTTAATAATTTTTTGAACTTATTGTAATGGTCATGCAAACATGACAATAAAAACAACTCTTAAATTTAAAATTTATTTGGAATATAATAATATAAAAAAAATTAAATTCATAATTACACCTGAAGATATTGTACTCTTCATTTCAAAGAACAACTAAGATCTTTTGCATAATTATTTATTGATGTTGTGGCTCTTCATTTATATAATACCTAATTTTAATTTTGAAGAAACTAAAAATCTTTTTTAGCACCGCTGCCTCCAGAATTACTTGACCTAACCGATGAATTTCTTCCGCGGTCAAGTAGTGATGGTACTATAGAAGAAAACTTTGAAAAAGAACTCGCCAGTGGCCCACAAACATATTCAGAGGTAATCGATTTTAATTTCTAGATTCTTACTTCACAGAATACTTACTTCATAGAATATTGCATTTCATTATAAAATGAAACTATAAAGTAAGGAATTGTATAAAACTTTTATCGATTTCCCTCGGCAACATTTAGTTGCAAGTTAACCTTGTACCTTGCTATACATAATGCATTTACTCGGAATTAGACTACCTGTAACGTAGCGCGGCGTGGTCGATCGATATTGATATCTAGGTCTCCCAGCGAAATGGATTTAGGTCATTTTTATCGTAATGTTTCATACATACACTTACCTTTATACAGGAAAAGTTAGTAACTGCACTAATTATCTAAGACATTAACATAGGATAATTAATATTTTGTTTCATTGACTGGGTACCGGTTTTGTGTTCTCTTAATAAAACAAAAAGTACAAAGTATTTTGAAAACTTAATGATATTTATTCTAAGTATGGATTTTAAAGTTACATTTTGTGTTACATAGTATTATTGGCGTAATATTTAAGAGTCTATTGTTATTTTTATTAATATATATTTAAACATCAACTAAAACAATTCACTTAAGTGATGAAATTAGTCCTTAGAATTGTAGAAAAGCGTATTAGTTAACGTCAACTTGTTACCGGACAAATAATGAAATAAAGTTTGTGATAGGTAGTTATTGAATTATTAAGTTCACCGGCGATGTTCAGCACTCGGTATTAGTTACACGCTGTTCGGGTCTATGTAAAGAAGTACCGTTATAAATTAAATATTATTTATAGTTTTCTATATAAAAATAATATAATTCACACAGTTATATTTATTTTGTTCTTGAATTAATATTAATATTTTAATTAGTAACTTAAATTGGACTTGTGTGAATTCTGAGATAAAAATAGTAAAATATTTTTGCAGATTACATCTGTGCTCGATTTTGATATATTCTCGGAATTGAATAGAAGTGGTTTAGTCGAGGTGGTAGGTGATGATGAGATCGGTCGCAGAATCATAGTTATTTCAGCTTGTCGCCTGCCTCCCTCCAAGGATACACATCCTGATAATTTATTACGGTAAGAGTATAATATGATCTAGCGCTAGTACTATACCGAGTTAGTAAATTTTTACGAGGAGAAAATGCATCGCGCATACCGGCTGAAAGCAAGTTATGTGCGAGTCGCCCTTCCCTAAATACTCTACTGACAAATCGAATAGGTATTCCCAAAGCACTTGCAGGGTATACCCACAAACTTATTATAGTCAAGTCTAATAATTATCTATTTCTTTGTTTTTTGCGATGCATGTCAATGATTTATGGATGTAGTGTAACAGAATTGTACAAGGTGTTTTATTTTCATTAAGAAATATTGAAAATAAAATTGCATACCGTTAATTCTAAGTAGTTGTTTGTTTATTGTAAACAGGTGTAGCATCTGATCGTTTATTTTTATTTTTATCGACATTTATAGGTTTATCAAATGTAATTGATAATTTCTCTCAAGTTGCAATCTTATTTTGAACAGGTATCTTATGTTCACATTGGACAAATATGTAGAACAAGATTATAGCGTCGTGTACTTTCATTACGGGCTCACAAGCGCAAATAAACCACCTTATTCTTGGCTTTGGAAAGCTTACAAAGCATTCGACAGGAAATACAAGAAAAACCTAAAGGCTTTATATCTCGTGCATCCCACAAATGTAATACGCATAGTATGGCAAATGCTGAGGCCAGCAATCAGCGTCAAGTTCGGTAGAAAAATTATGTATGTGAACTACTTACATGAACTACAGCAATATTTAGACTTGGAAAAAGTTCCCATCCCGGCGCTAGTGACAGAGTAAATTCTTTTTTATTCATTTTTTATCTTCAATTATAATTTCATTGTTTGTTATAATTAAGAAATCTGTTTTTGTTTGTCAGGCACAACAAGTTTTTACTATCTAAAAATCCTCGGGCCTCTGAAGTTGCTCTACAAATGATGAAAAGTAACAGTAAATTAAAGCCAGCACTGGGGAATGCTCGGGCTGCCTCCAATCTCTGCCCTGCTCCTACGCAGCAATTCGGAGTTTCGTTACAATTTATAAAAGAAAACAATAAGGAAATGGTCGATTCTATTCCACCCATAGTCCGGCAATGCGTTGAATTTTTATCGCAACCTGATGGTTAGTTGTTTTTATATATTTTATGCATAGATTCGATTGATTTTTAAACGTCTAAACATTAAGCATTTATTTACATGGTTAGCGTAAATAGAGCGAGAACTTTTATGCTTAATTCGGGACTACTCGTCAGTAAAGCTTTATTTAAATTTACTACCAGTACGTAAAGATCGAAAAACCGTTTTGTTATAACTATGTGAGACCTGTTCAGACCAGATATCATCGCGGGCCATTACTATAACTTCTACTTCTTGTAGGCCTACAGATACAAATGAATATCTACATTTATCTAGTTTCTTTGTCAATTAAGTATAACAAATTCATGTGAAATGTAGTAAAATATTTACTTAGGATACCGTAAAAATTTAATACTGTATTTTACAAAAAATTACAAAAGGAACATTTGAGTAACTGTGGTAGAACCACCTCCGGCTGTATGAAATTTAACCGATGGCTGAATACGGCCCGAGCCCCTCTTTGGACAGCCCTGATCTATGATAAAATAACTTGCAGCCACTTTGTTAGACTCTAGCAATACTTATCTTCACTTTATGTTATAGCCTTGGAAACAGAAGGTATTTTCCGAAGGTCTGCTAACTCGGTCGCTGTAAAAGAAATCCAGCGTGCTTGTAATAGGGGCGAACCATTTACTTTTCGAAATGACCCCCATATTGCCGCTGTTCTGTTGAAGACGTTCTTACGGGACTTGGACGAACCGCTACTAACCTTTGACTTATATGAGGAGATAAGTAAATTTCAAAGTGAGTGAGGGGTGATTTACTAATTCCCTCGTTTTCTTGTAAAAAATTAATCCAATTAAAGGGATGCTTTCTCCTAAACATGTAGCAAAAATAATTTTTGTTTTGTAGCTTGGGCAATACCGGATAGGCCGAGAAATGTTAAAATAATAATTTTGGAGAAATTGCCATTGGACAACTACAAGCTCTTGAAGTACATAATACAATTTCTATGGAAGGTACGTTGGACGAATTAACATTATCATTAAGATATCTTTTACTATTTGAAATTTCATGTATTTTTTTGAACAGGTCCAAGATCGAAGCTGCCTTAATAAAATGACGAGCAGCAACCTAGCAGTCGTGTTTGGGCCCAATTTGTCGTGGCCACCCAAAGGTCAAATATCTCTCTTGTCGATTGTTCCAGTAAACGCATTCATCGATTTTCTCTTAGAAAATCAAGAGTCGATATTCATAATTTAATTTTTTTGACATACCAATTCAATGGAATTAGTTACAATGGTAACTTATCACTTTATACCTATTTTTTAATCTTACATGGAAAATTAAATACACACAAACTTGATGGATACTGATATAAGAGAAATTTTAAAGGTTCTTAATGATGATAAATTTGATTGAACGATTACAAATGCATGTTAATTAAAAAAATAATTATAAAATATAAATCTGAGTGGATTAGTGAATATGATATAGAGCAAGATAGATCATGATACTTATTATGTAACATAACATATTAAGTTAAGTAAATCAGGTCAGGTTCCCTAGTATATAAATTCTGTCTAGGGCCACAAAAATATAATAGGTTTACCTTTGAAATTGCCGTTTTGTAGTATTGGACATTTCATATAAAAATAATGTGTGTTTGGCTAAGAATAGTAATTTGAAATTATTTTATTTTAAAAACATGGAATTCTTTTGGCAAAAGTAGTTTGTTTATTCATTAGCGTTACATTTTCATCGCATTTCAATATTTTTCGTCATGGTTACGTTAAAAGTTCGAGTAATTACGGAATATGGGTACAGTCGTGGTAACAACGCGGCATAAGCGGCACGAAACGTCAGCGACGTTGACGGAGCTAACAGTACAAACTAATGCGTCACCTGTTCTTGATTTGCTCGCTTCCGTTCTGGAAATTTCAACCTGAAAAATGATACTCGCGGTCGTCCGATGACTTTGGTCGACAATGATGGATTAAAGGGGATTGTGGAAAAAAAAGTGTAGACGTGTACTATGAAGAACTGAACTCAATGATGATGATGTTGGCGCATTTCCATCCAGCATTGGTCAATCGCTCGTTTCAGCTGCTCCTGCACGACAACGCGCCACCTCATACTGCACAACAGACGGTCTCCAAGTTACAAAAACTGGAGTTGGAAGCTCCGCCCTACTCACCAGACCTTTTGCCTACAGAATTTGGATAAATTCTTGACGGTCAAAAAAATTCAAGACCTGAGAAGCAGTACAAAATGCATTTGAAGAATTTGTTCCCTTCCGTCCAAATGAATTCTTTAAGAATCAATAAACTGCCACTGCGTTGGCAAAGACGCATTGATTGCATGGATGATTTTTTCGATTGATACAAATAAAAAATACATGAAAAAATTAGTTTAAATCTTTTCATACAACGGCAATTTCATAGGTAAATACCTAATATTTATATCACGGTAACTTTAGGTTTTAGGTCACGCTACGGTTTCAATTACACGATTTAAAACAGCACAACCCCTGTATACTAAGTAATGGATATATCTATATAAAATAATATTAGATTTTTTGATATTTTTGTATATACTTCTTAGAGTTCAAACATGGTATGAGTTACAAAAATCCATAACCTAACGTTTTAGTGATCTGGATTGTGATTAAGTTTCTGTGTAGATTATGAGTCTAAATTATGATCTTTTATTAGTGGTCTATGATGTTTTTTGTCAAAATATTGATAATTCATTATTTCTTGTTAAATAATTATATAAATCTGAAGATTATTCCACTTTAAGAGG
The DNA here is from genome assembly GCA_025727935.1 of Hebomoia glaucippe. NCBI lineage: Eukaryota > Metazoa > Arthropoda > Insecta > Lepidoptera > Pieridae > Hebomoia > Hebomoia glaucippe. The sequence continues at coordinate 3,164,780 of JAOSYY010000008.1, forward strand.
AACTCCAGAGATTTGTTATGGAGTTAACTGGATTTGTATATAAATTGTCTGTACACGTTTACATTAAAAATTCGTCAAATCCTCGTGTTTAAACTAACTCATATTAAAAACATTCGCAATTTTATGTCATATTATCAATATACAATCTGCAAACACTTCCATATTTCATGTATTATTTACAGTTTTCATATACAGTTATTAGGAATTAGACAACAACTGAACAAAATTTAAATCTCTCTTTTTGTATTTTCTATTATAATCTCTCATATATTTATTTTCTCAACTAGGTTTTTTATAAAATAGATATAAAAGTAAAATATAAAAACGTCTATAACTATTATTTTATGTAAACCTGTACAGGAAAAAAGAAAATAAAGTGCATAACACTACGCAGATGACTAAAGTTTATATTAATTTAAGGTACTGTTTAATAATTCATGTATTAAATCGCACAATGTATGTTATTGGTACATTTTGTGCTCCCACGTTTTAATAAGTAAGTGAATATTTTTATTTTCTATAGCTTTAAAAACCAATTTTTTTAGTAATTAATCATTTCAGCTATTTCGTAATACGGAATCTAACATTACCGTTGCTTATATATTGTACTGTTGAATGAAGAGTGATTTTTTATTTTCTTATATATAATAAAAATGTAACTGATCATTCCGTACATTGAAGATATAAGAGAAAATCTATTATTGAGGTACTTTATTATTGTAATATCAATAGTGTAAACCGCTTGCAAATCAGACATAAATAGATATATATCCAATAATATAAACAGACAAATTGTAATGTTTTTTTTCGGTTCTATTAGATCAGAGGTTCCCAAACTTTTTACTCATAGACTCCTTTCAATATTTTTCTGGTTCTTGTGGACCCCCTGCAGGTCCAATTCTATCATATTCTCGTATCCCCCTAAGGATCCAACTGGGCACTTTGGTAATGACTGCATTATATTTTTAAAGTCCCCCAATAATAGTTCTTTCAGATACCTTCAATTTACAGACATTAACTAGTAACAATTTTATTATATTAATGGCTTTGATATATCTAAATATATTATATTAATGTAAATTGGTGTTGTAGCATTTAGATGATACTAATTCTTATTTCTGTATCTAGTGATATACATATAGTTATGTATTGGTGAGGAATATTTCAATGACTTCTATATGAATCTGATATAATTAATACTGATGTTATAAATACAACTGAATACAAGGCTAAAACGTCGTGTAACAATGTAGTTATTTCGTTAGTATTGGGGACATATTTTAAAGTGAAATTAACATCTTGCAGTCTCAGAAGGAAAATGTAGTGTCATATTAATTGCTTTGTATAACATCATAAACTGACTTAATATATATCAAAATATATTACGCTCAACGTTTTGCTATCATGACATACTTCGAGAGGGAAGTTAGTAATTTTTATAACAATCAAAACAATTAATTTATTGCTATTATTATTTGAATATGTATTTATTGGTCTAAGTATGTAAGTACTATAACTGTCTGATCTCTTTAATTTTGATAACATTCCTTTGAATTCTTCTACTAAACAAAACTTAGTATTGCAAAAAATACTCTGTTTTAAACAAAGTTGTCTGTTCAAACAGTGATATTATGTATATTAAAATATGGGAATTATATAACTAAGTTTGTTGATATTGTGTCTGTAGACTAAAAAACTGTATTATATCGCTACAAATACTGATTATATACTTGGTCAGTAACTAGTTTTTCCTAATTCTAACATATATAAATATTAAAGGAATTTAAAAATCAGTCATATAATTGTGTAAATATTTGCTCTCGAATTAAATTTTTGTGCTGTTTTATTCTTTGTGTATATTTGTACAATAACTCACCCGTGCACGTTTATAAACATTAATTGTTACAAAGAACGGAGAAAATTTTATTTCCCTCGTTTTTTACTGATTGGTTTTATTAGCCTATTTTTTTGCCATACAGTTGTTCTCTAACATCTGTTTTATGCCAAAGTTGTGAATGAAGCAACAGTCATTGTAACGTACAAAAGTTCTAGAATAAGTAAGTAATATGTTATCAGTTAGGGTTAAAGGTAAAGGAAAAATGTTCTAATATATGTTTATAATAAATAATATTGTCATCAGTAGTTATTGTACACATAGTTAATGTACCACTTGATGTGTTATGTTGCCCACAAATAAGATGTTGCCACAAATTCTGCTTTATCTGATGTGTAGGTATAGGCACTCCATGGAAATAGCCTGAGAGCCAAGTTTGCATTGACTTCATAATCTATAAGATATTCTAACACACAAAAATATATTATGTAAGTGAAATAGTTTAAATACATTGGTAAATAATTATAATGTCTATTGTATAAAATTCAGCATTTTCATTTTAGAAAAGATGTTTTTTATCATTTACAGTTACATAAATATACTATGTGTGATATCTTATCTACCCATAAATCTGTCAGTTTTAGTGCAATAGTATTTATTTCATGATACAACATTAAATATCAATTAGCAATAATTCGCTTAAACTTTTTCTTTAAATAATATTTTGGGCATAGACAATAAAAAGTATATAAAAACTAAAGATACAAATAAGAAATTTATAGCACCTAATTTATTATTTTTTAGAGGTATATAATGTGTATTATATCATGAGTCTTTTAAATAACTACATTTCTTTAATTGGTGTAAGAAAATAACACTTTTTTGGAAAACATTGTAATACCTTAATAAATGTATTAATCATTAATTAATTTTATTTCATTATATTAATTAATGTTGAAATCCAAATATCAAATTAAGCTTTTCTTGCAAAGTTTTTTTAATTTCAATTTTTGAGAAACCTAGGGAGAGAAGATAGGTTATCATATAAAGAGAGGCTAGCTGTTTTACCAAACATTACAGCACACAATGTTATACAATGGTCAACATTGAAAGTTTCAACGAAAGTACTAATTATTAATCATCGGATCATTAGTAATAGTAGTTAGCTACATTGGAAAGAATGGAGTCATGTGTTTTGGTAACTAGGCTTTTACAAAGGTAAGCAATATGGTGTGAACTGAAGGTGTTAAAAGCTTTCTCCGCTGTCAATTAAACCCTATTTAAATTTAAATGATGTCTGAAGGATGAATGTTTTGATATAAAAAATAAATTGGCTAGTAATACTATAAAAACAATTTATCCTTAACTGCTGTTTCTTTGCATCGAAAATGACGAAAGGTTACCTAGTGTTTATTTTTAATGTAGTTGAAATAAAGCATAATGATAATAAAGCATGTTTTAAAATTTCTTTATAAGAGCCACCAATTTTAAAGTGTATTCTGTACATAACATTATTTTATGAAATTACTGTTGTAGACAATGATGTATATTGTCATTTTGTCGAGTTGGTACTTAACCAGAGATTAGTGTTTACAAAACAAAACTAATCTCATGTCTGTCTAATTGTCATGTCAATTCACAATGTGAGTTACATGTTTATTATAAAAGCTTATAGAAATCCAAATTATTTGAAATGCCAAGTGATTTAGATTTGTATAAGAGATGATAGATAACTGGAACACCCATGTAATTTGCGGTTTAAATGATATAATCAGCTTATACTTTTTATATGCATATTGTAGTAATAAATATATCACGAGTCATTTTAGCTTAGGAAGACTTGATGTTCAAGTGTAAACATTCATGTTAGCAATGTTCATAAAATTATATTAAATGGACCATTAAGTAAGCGTGCAAAAATTAATATAAGTATTAATTAATTTACTTTCCTTGAGTGAAAAAGGCAAACGGTGACACATAGATTTTTTAAAATTACACTAACGTGTATTGTATTTCTATTTATGTGTCATTTTAAATATTATTGCTTTCAATATTTTTATGATAGCAATAATTTCCACGATGCTCAGTAGCGCCAACTACTGACTGGTTTGTGTAACTTCTTATTGATATCTCTCATCGAAAGTTCTTGTTAAATTTCTATTAATTTGTGTTTTATATCTATGTACCTGCTATTTTATCTATAATGAATATGTGTTAGTGAATAATTGACTGTATTTAGTAACTCAAAAATAATTGCCTCTAAATGTTCATGTTACACTGGAAGTTTTCGGAACCTATGACATTCAATGAACTCGATGTGCGTTTTGGCCATTTTACTTGGCTTGCTTTAGTGATTCGTATGTAGTCACGTGATCAAAGTGGATTTTGATCAATGGCGCCAAATTACTTTTACAGAAAATGTACGTATTCCTATAAATTGAAAACATTTTTATTTCAAGAATGTATAAGTAGGTACTGAAGAAAAATCGACCTGTTCAAATATACTAATGTATACCTACTTAACTATATAAATATAAAAGGAGTCTAGTAAAATGATGCGTAGGACAAACGTCAATCTGGCTACAATACAGTGCTGCTATCTATGTTGTCAATTTTGTTATGTAGTTACAATGGAGAATATCTTTGTGATAAATATTTACTGTTATAGATCTACAGAATATAAGTGATTGCCATAAATTTTGTGCTAAGTGAATGTATTTTACCGGTGTTTATATCCTGCCAGGCAAATTTATTCAGTAAGTGGTAGTTATGGGTTTTCATAAAATTCTGGCGAATGATACACAGGCCCGCCATACATTTTACTCATGCAATAGTGAAACGTCAAACCAGATTGTTATTCATTTCCCTCTTTTGTGATAAAATCAAGTTATGATTATAACTTTCGTAATTTAACAAGTATTATCAGTAATTTTTAGATTATAAAATGTATAGATCTCCTTTGAAGTCGCCAATTCCCTCTTGCGTCGAAATCGTCTTCGCGTAAAATCAATTTAGGATTATATCTTAACACTAGTGTCTTTAAGCAATGTACAGCATATTATCGGAATATAAATTACTAATAACTGTAAATATTGGGTAAATTAACTAACTACCAATAAATATAAGATTATCAACCAATGTGACATTTTACTTGCACTAGATTTGGATTCTTATCTCGCTTTAATATTTTTTGTTACTTTTATAGATATATTATATCTGTTTCAGGCTATACCTGGTGGTGTCTTGGGGCAAATTGAAGTACCACTATGTAGCAAGTTATATGACATTTTATACAATGTTATTACCGCGTTCAAAATGTAAAGTAGTGTGGGGATCGTGAACATGTAGGTTGTGAACAGACTATATAAGATGTCGTTGAGAGGCACAAAGCGGGCCTGCGGGGTCCGTGGGGATGAAGCGGGCACGTCAAAGCGCCGTAGAGTGGAGTCTGAGGATGCACTCTGGCAGCTTCGCCCAGTCAGTGACCTCAAGATGTCATCAATTTATAATAGAAATGCCTCCGAGGCACCTGCAGAACTGTTCAGGTTTGTGATTTAATTTATTTATAAAGTGTATTTTATATTTTCTTCTACTGCTGTGAAAATGTATATTATGTTTACCATAAGATATTGATTCAATAAAAAATGTGATTTTTATTTCACCATGCGATTTTTGATGTTTGTGTTAAAAATATTACCCTTAAATTAAGATTTATAATGTGGTGCTATTTGTATCTGTGTATTTATTAGATTTTTAAGTATTTAAGAAATGCAATGCCTATGTTATAATTATGAAATTACTAGTTGAAAAATACAAGCTGCTTCAAAATAATGGACGTCTATAACTATTTAGAAGCGATTGATTTTTTTAATATATATATATAAATTGTGTACTTTTTGTAAAATAAATGTATTTCAATTGCTGTGCGTTAATGATAATGTTATTTTACTGACTGATTGATGTTACTTCTCAATTATAGGTACATTTTTATTTAAAAAAAAAAAAACAAAATATTCTTTAAATAAAAAATTTAATGTGCTCTCACTTATTGATGAAATTTGGATCTCTATAAAGTTTAATGAAGTTGTTGTCTGGTAGTTCAAATTGTGTTGTCATTTGTTAATTTATATTTAAATTAGTGAAATGTTATACTTACATTCATACATCAATCATGTAGTAAAAATTAAGTGACATTACTTTTAAAGATGTAGATTCTTGTTGTCTTGTTTATATCAAAAACAAATTATATACATACTTCATTATATATACATCATTATTACTTATTACTTCATTACAGTAATGTTTGGGATAAAACAATCTTCAAGAGATGACCAATATGTTTATACAATTGTTATTATCTTAAGGATGCTCTGGTGTGTCAAATTTACTAAATATTTTTATTAAATTTAAAAATAATATATTGTGCATTTAAATATTTTTAATCTGTTTAAAATTAAAATTAAATTATTCTGTCAAGATTAAATGCACTAATCCTATGAAATTGTATTAATAGCTACTGTAATCTTACCTCCATACTGAAAATCTGGATGCATAAAGTGTTTTTTGGTTCTGTATATATTTATATATTTAATCTTAAAATTATGTAAGCTAATTCTTTAACTGTATTAAACTTAAACTAGTTTTAGTTACAGAAGATTCTTACTTAATTTTATGACAAATGTTGTTAAATGGCAATAAGTTCTAATATTTTATTGTAATCATAAAGTGAATTAAGAGTAAATTAAATTATATTAGTGTTTAATGTAGTGTAATCGTAACAGCATCTTAATGAAAATTTCAGGAAAGATTTCATCTCAATGATGAAATTAGCAGATTCTGAGCCACTAACACCAAGTGACTATTGGATCATCACAGACACATGGAAGCAGGATTGGGAAAGAGGAGTACAGGTTCCTGTTAATCCAGACTCTTTGCCTGCACCAAAAGTTAAAATCATAAAAAATCCAAAACCACCAAATTTCGTGGAATTTAAACTGTAAGTATAATAAATCAAGTAATATTGTAAAATTTAAGATGTCTTTTATAATAATTCAATATTTTATTTTGTTTTTAGGCCTAAGGATAAATATATTCATCTTGGTAGAGATGCTCACTATCAGTCTGATAAGCATGTGCTCAGTACTACACCATCACAGGCCGAATCTGCTTGTAGTTATGACCTTGACGCCACAGATACTGCTTGGCTCAAGTTATTAAATGCAGAACGCGCAAGAGCCGGTGCAACAGCCATTACAGAAGACCAGCTTGAGAAAGTTATTGAAGAGCTAGAGGTAAACTTTGAATCTTAAACAACAACATCGGTCATTGTATATTTAACATAAGTATATCAAGTTTAATAACGAACATAAAAAATTTGTGCCTTAGATCGCCCTGTCTCTTATTCTATTTACGTGGTAGGCAATCTGATATTCAAAAGAACTCTTCTAATAGTCTTTCATGTCGTGATCTTCATCTTAGGCAAGTTTCAACTTTTAATTTTCAAAGTTAATATGTAATCTATTTTTGCATTAAATTCTCACTATGATGATATATGGTAAAGGTTTGATAAAGTAATGTTAAAGATGAAATTGATGTTCTTTTTTGATATATTTTACTTTTTCGATGAAATAAATAAATGCATTATCGTATTAAATATGCATAAAGCATTGTTAGGAAAGGGGAAAAGGTGTTGAGCTAATCTGTTTGAATTGTAAGAATAATGAAGTACTTATCTGGTATTTTGAATCATATCATAACAATAAACAGGAATATAATAAGTAAATTTAGTAAAGTGGTTTCATTATTTATTTATCTGAATTATATATTTTTAACATTAGGCGACATGTTATAAAGCGTTGCGTTGCTATAATCATAGCAGCTTGACCTAGCTAACACTTAATTGTGATGACTCAACCCAACTGACTACCAATTTTTGAAAGTTTTAGGCAATTGTTTTGCATGGAAAAATTTTCATTATCAGTATGCAATACATTTCGCACAAATCAAAACAGGAATATAGCATTAATTTTATTAGCTATTGCCTGAGATATAAGAAACCAAACTCTCAGCTTCAAATAGAATGTTACATACATAATGATTAATATTTTAAGTTGCTACAATATAATAATAGTTTCGGAATACAATCAAAGACTACTATTAATTGAAGAATGGATGTCGATCTCGTATCAAATAATATATATATTTATATATATCTTTTGATCTTGTTAGCAGTAAATTTAGGAAATCATTTTTATCCAAGTATTATTATTGTACAATGTACTTGATTTTCTATTTTTATCAATTCTTGTCTCCAGGTCAGGACATGGGATAAAATTCAGTCAATTATTAAATCTGAAGAAGGTTTAGGTTTAGAATATGATGAAAATGTCATATGTGATGTATGTCGATCTCCAGACTCTGAAGATGGTAATGAGATGGTGTTTTGTGATGAGTGTAACATATGCGTGCATCAAGCCTGTTATGGTATAACAGTTATTCCAGAAGGTGAGTTATTACTTTTAAATTTTATTCAATTATTAATTGTAATAATAGTTGTATATTAACTATTTTTCTACTTGTTCTGCAGGTCAGTGGTTATGTCGACCGTGTCGTGCTGGTGTAAAACCAAATTGTGTTTTATGTCCAAATATTAGCGGTGCCATGAAATGTACTCCCTCTGGTCACAAATGGGCTCATGTTAGCTGTGTTCTGTGGATACCTGAAGTGTCTATCGGTTGTGCAGAAAAAATGGAGCCTATAACTAAAATAGGTTCCATTCCTCAATCACGTTGGTCTCTTGTTTGTGTATTGTGTCGTGAACGTAAAGGGGCATGTATACAATGCTCGGTAAAGACTTGCAAGACTGCTTATCATGTAACTTGCGCGTTTAAACATGGGCTGGAAATGCGTGCAATAATTGAAGATGAAAATGCTGATGATGGTGTTAAATTGCGGTCATATTGTCAGAAACATAGTGTTAATTCTAAAAAAGAAAAATGTCCAGGTTCAGGTGAAGAAGAAGAAGAAGCTAAAAGAAAACGTCGAAAAGATATGACATCAGAAGAAAAAAGTCAAGCTCGGGCAGCTCGTCTTCAAGAAATTGAGGCAGAATTTGATGAACATATTGGAATTAATGATATTAGCTCACATCTTGATGTTGACCAAGATGCTATAAATTACATATATAATTACTGGAAATTAAAGAGAAGGGCTAGCCATAACAGACCTCTACTTCCACCAAAATCAGATAATAATGAATTGTTGACTCATAGACAAGAACAAGCTGATCTTGAAAAAATGAAGAAATTTGTTCAACTTCGGCAAGATTTAGAGAGAGTGCGAAACTTGTGCTATATGGTAAGCAGAAGAGAAAAACTGTCGAGGTCATATTTCAGAATGCGGGAACAGACGTTTCATAAGCAAATAACTGTTTTATCAGCAGATGCCACTATCTCACAACCGGAATTGGCTGCCATTATTGAGGCTAATCATGGGCCTTCGATATATGATAGGTTGTATTCTGGTCCAAATGCTCCTGATCACGAAAACGATTTTGATGACCTTCTTGCTCGCATAGCTCCACAAGAATCTAGTGACGATAAAAAGAGAGACCGAAACGGTCTTGTCAGAGGCTCAAAATCATCCAATCCATACAAGAAACTTTATGTAAATGGATCTCGTAGGGGTGGTGTGTATGCTGGACTTTCGAGTGAAGAAAGTGGTGGAGAGATTGGACGCACTACTAAATATCGTGGAAGGACTATAGGGTCAAGCACTGAGGAAGACACTAAGAAAGTAATTGCTGGAAAGAAAAAAGTTTCACCTAAAGGCAAAGGCAAAAAGTCACCTAAAAAGATTGATCAAAGGAAAAAGAAAGTACCACAGTCTAAAGCTATTGTTGAAAGTAGCTCGGAAGATGATAAAGTAAAAACGAAGGCAAAGAAAGATCAATCACGAAGTAAAACTCTACAACAGATGGAAAAAGAAATGGCTGCTGGCAGAGGCGATTCTGCTTCAGATAGTGATGAATTAATACCTATCAGATCTACTCGAAATAATAAATTCCCAATAGACATTTATTCTGATAGCAGTGAAAGCATTAAAGAAACTAAGTTAAACGTGGAGAAATCTCTCCAAAAAATGTCTCCAAATGAAAATGATTCTACGCAATCTTTACCTAGAACAAAAGCTGCAATGAAAGAATTCATCCCAAGTCAACCTGATAAGAAATCGACAAATGTAGCAACTGATACCAAACCTTCACCTAAAAAGAGAGGAAGAAAACAAATGATTAAAGACAAAAAACATTCTAATAAATCTAATGTTTCTGATGATGAGGCAAAAGATAAAGAAAATATAAAGTTCTCTAAGCAAAAGGATAATCCTACTGATCTGATTGTCCCCCAACGTCAAGCTGCTAAGAAAGCTTCGGAAAATATGCGATCGACTACTGCATCGAAGAAAGACGAAGCATGCACAGAAAAGCAGGTAAGCGGAGATGATTCCAAAAACAAACAAAAGATCAAGACAAAAGAAAAAGAAATTAAAGACAATAAAGCTGAAAAAATTAGTAGAAAGAAATCTTCTAAAGATCAAAAAGAAACAATTGCATATGTACCTCAAAGACAGGCAGCAAAGAAAGCAGCAGCTCATATAAAGAGTGGTCTCGGCTCAAAAGCCCCAGTGGTCGAAATAGAAAATGATAAAAAGAAGGAAAGTGATAAGGTAGGTTCTTCAAAATCTCCTAGAAAAGAGGAATCCAAATCGTCTAAAAACAACAAAGAAGAAAGTTCTAGTTCAACATCTAATTCTAGTAGCAGCAGTTATTCGTCTTCATCCAGTTCTGACGAAATTCAAGAAAAACCTAGCATCAAACCTACAGCAAAAGCACGTGAAATAAAGCCGCTTTCAAGACAGCCATCTATGTTTTCACCGCCCGGGTCTCGACCAACTGTGGATTTGCCCTTTCTCGACAAGGTGTCAAAACCACTATCATCAACAAGTGCCTCCAGTGATTCCGATAGTTCCAAAGGATCGAGATATTCTATTACACGTCCTCGCAGACGCAGAAAGAACAAAGTCGTCACAGATGAACCCACTCAAAAGACCCCTGACAAGAAGCTTAAAACTTCCGAACGGAGGTCCGAGTGTGGGGCTTCATCGTCGCCTCTTAAAAGAGAGGAATCGAGTCGACCTGATGACACGGTTCAGCCCGCGCGTGCTCGGACCCGAAGCACTACTGCAAGCGGAAATATGTCTGATAAGTCTGATTCCCGAACAAGAAAATCACCCAAGGACCTCGAACATGTCTCTCCGACGAGGGAAGAGAGCAGCAAGTCCGTTGAACCTACAGTTACGGAACGGAAAACGGACGAGACGGTAATTGATGAGGTAAAGGAGGAAAACGTTGTGGATAATACTACGAAAGAGGATAAAGATTGTTTAGATCTTCAGGAAGTAATAGACGATAAGGTTCCCAAAGAAGAAGTGAATAACATGAAGGACACTACAGATGAAGTAAAGGAAGAGGTAGATAATAAAGAATTTAAGGTGGAAATTGAACCTAAGACTAAAGAAAACGATGAATTACCCGCTGCTACTGACCTGTCGTCTATTAAAGAAACTAAGGACAATTCAGACGACGATGCCATTAATACTCATGAGAATTGGCTATCACAAGCTCCAAGTCCTCATGTACATCCGCCACCAGTTGAAAAACCAGGAGATCACGAAAAATACATGACTGAAGATAAATCATTAGACGTTGATTTTACAGATAGAAGCAGTATAAGGATCGCGAAGATTCAGGCAAATCTTAATGAAAATACCATGATTAAATCTCCAAAAACTCCAATGGATGCAAGAACCATAACAATTGACTCTATCGATGTTGAGAATCCTTTGACAAGAAATAGTAGAAAACGCCCAGTTGAAAAGAAATTTATTGCACAAGATTCTAGTCATGTTCAAGGGGTTGAAATATCTAAGAGTGCTAAAATACCGTCAGCTGTAAATCCGTTTCCAAACAGAAATATGTTTTCTCCGCAGCCCAGGGATAATGATCATATTGAAATTGAAATATTTCCATCTTATTCTGATTTCATTTTCAAAGAAGATTCTAAAGAACAAGGTGCCCAAGAAACATTGAATTTAGTTGACAGGCTTAGAATGCAACTGAGTTCTAAAAAAGCACAACCTGAAAATCTAGTATCAGGCGAATGTTTTACCAATGACAGCAAGGAGATTGAAATAGAAATCATGGGTGCCGGTTTAAATACACCGAAAAGTGATCCTGACAGTCCTAAAGATAACTATGTCATTTCTTTAATTGATGATGAGAAACCAACTGTAAATGAAATACAAACACTTAATCACTTACCTAATCCTATTGAAGTACTTCAGAATTTGGCAAATACATCGCCCAGTAAAAAAAGTCAAGTATTGTTATCTAATTCTACCTTTCTTAATGAAAACAATGATAATATGTTAATATGTGATGATAAAGACAGAGTTGAGTCTGTACTTAAAAATGAATCTCATATGGAGGAGAATGATAAAAAGTATGATGATACAACATCATTTACTGATGATATAAAGGATCCATCCATTGTTCAGTCTGATATTCATTCTATTTCTGAAGTGGGAGATTCAATATCAATATCTAAGCAAAGTGATGACTCACAGTCTTTGTCTGTAGTTGACCACTCTATTGATAATGATTTGACGCAAGACATTCAAACCTATGATAACAATAACTCTGTGATACATTCTGATTGTGCTACAGTTTCATCACCATATATCTCTCACGAATCAAAATGGCAAGAGAGCAAAATAACAACTAGGAGATCGTCGGAGTCGAGCACCAATTCTGAAGGCTCGGTTAATTCTCAAAAGACTAATTTACATATATCTTCATGTGACTCTCGCCAAGCAAGCATTACAGAAATAGAACCATATCCACCTATACCTCCCTATTCATTGAATCAGTTCGCAAACTATTCACAAAATGCATCCCCATATTTGGGATCAATGTCATTACCCCTTTTTACTCCAGGAGCATGTCCAACATCGCAGTTGTCGTTACCCTCACCTGGACCTGGTATTTACGGTCCGGGCTTGTCGTATGCAGGCACACCATTGATGCCAGCTCTGCCGAAACCTATATTTTCGAATATATGTGCCGCTTTTACAACGTCTTCGCAAAATATAGCTTTAACACGCGCAATGATATCATCCCCGACATCCAAACCACTTGATTCACCGTCTGAAGATATTGATGTAACAGGTAGTGATAAAATATCAATACACGTGCCATCTAGCCCCAGTATAAGTGTAGACTCTTTTAACGATGGAAGCAATACCAGAGAAACCCTGAAGACCGAAAGCAATGAAACACTTAATAATTTACAACAATCTGATTCTAAATCTCCTCTTAAATCCATAAAACCGAACTCCTCGAAATTATCTGGTAAAAGTCCTGGTATTTCACCTAAACAATCGGAAACATCAAAAGGAACTAAAAGGTCGAACAATAGAAGTAATAGAACTCAAAGAGGACGAGGGCGTTCGAAGAGTCGCGGCCAAGGTGTACAGAATTTCCCAGCCTCCCATTATAATACGGGAAACTCTATTCAAAGCAAACTTGTTGGGACAGTTTACGATTTTGAAGAAGAAATAGCAAACGATGGGGTTGATCTTAAAGCCTTAAGAGAACGTAGAAAATCTATAGATGTGAAGGACGAACGCAAATCGGAACATAGTTTTAAAGATTCATCGCAATCGCCGACAGCTTCTAGTCCACAGCCAACACTAGTCGAAATTATTAAAGACAGTAAATCGCCTAAACCTGAACTTAAAAGTGAGTCAGGATCTCCTGTACCTGAAAATAACTTGGATCATCCTGGCTTTTCACAAGTACAACCGGTTTTACCTGGACCTGTAGATATGCGCACGTACAATGCCTTCGAAAATCAACCTCCTGCTGCCAGTGATGTATACCATAATCATCTTTTAGCTTTTGCCAGTGGAACTGCCGATCAACAGTTAGTCGACATAGATGAGGAGGTAGAAAAGCAATTGCATTCTGCTTTAATGGCAAGTAATCAAGAACCCGAATCTGCTTTGAATACTTCCAGCTCACAAATGAACACTGTTAATAAAGATGTTTTCATACCTCACTTACCTAAAGTATCAGACTCAAGAAATCAGTTGAAAGTGAAAATTAAAGGTCCATTCTTAGATGCCAATTATTCAGCTAGTTCTGCGCCACCAGTTGTTCCAAAACCTCCAGTCCCCGTGCATGATCCTAATACGAGCTTACTGAACGTTTCTACTGGCTCAGTATCCTCAACGGGATCAACAAACTTACGACGTATGCGTAAAAAGGAATTGCTCCGGCAGTATTGGACTCAGGATATGAATATGGACGATCCTACAAATGCTACAAGTATAGGGATCGTGCAGCCGCCAGTTGCACCACAACCGTTAGCTCGAGCTGTTATTACGATTCCAAAAGCTGTAGCTTCCATGACAAGTATACCGACCAGAGAAGATTATAAAATGACCGACACTACTACTGAAAAGAAAAAACGAAAGGGCAGTGCTCTATCCCGGGAATTAAGACAGCTAAATAGTGATATTGACTTGTCAGATAATGTTAAGTTATCGAAGTTTGTTGCTGGTTTAGGGCAATACCCAAAAAGGCGAGCAAGAATAATACCCAAACCTAGCCCACCTTCACCAATAGAAGCGTCCCCCGTTGCACCAAAGCTTAAAATAAAAATTGGATCTAATTTAGTACAACCCATAACTGAAGACACATCCATTTGTCAATTCCGGCCACCCAAGAAGCGACTTCAGACTCAAATAAATCCTCCACCCAGCATGGAAGATTTGAAACGAGAAAGTATGTTATATCGGCGTATGGTTATGGCAAATTTTGAAGACGATAAAAAGCCCAAAAAACCTAAAAAAGATAAAGGTAAAAAGAAAAAGGATAAGAAGCCAGATAAAGAGAAGCTGTTAGTGGTTAATAGTGATCGTGAAAGTGCTACTAAATTAATAATAAAGATAAAACGGCAGAAAGAAGAAGATGACGAAGGACAGGAGAGATGCGAGGAAAGCGCATTGTCTAACGCTGCGGCGGCTGTGCCCGAGCCGACGGTGGACCCGTTCGACTACGACCCGACCGCGCCCGATCCACTCGCAATCGACCCTCCTTTCTCTGAATCTTCGTCCGCTTTGCGAAGGATACGAACTGAAAAAGTGACTCCTATACGTTTAAAACGTAGTTCGCAAGGTTCAGGATACGTAATGAAGAAAGCGAGATTGGAAAAAGAGGCAGCCGAAGCCAATAAAATTTGCGCTTCGGTCGCTGCGCTCTCTTCCTCCTCTCTGGATGATAACTGTACAGTGAGGTGATATAAAAAGTTAAAAACGGGACTGTAATAAACTTTATTGTTATATAGCTTATGTGCCTGTACATACTTAGTTATCTTGTGAATTTAATTTTATCTGTAAGTGTAAATTATTTATTTGTATAAATCGAAAGCTCAATTTATATCTTAAATGAAATCATTGTACGTTTGGAATATTTATCAATACAAAAAATGTGACTAGTAGTTTTAATTAATGAATTATTGATTAATTTGTGACTCGTAATATTGAATCTCATAATTATGTCTGTTTTGCTGCTAGTGTTAATGAAATACAAGATTTAAATCTTGAACATAGTTGGGCATATAATTTGAAATTTATTTTAATTCTTGACAGTAATTTTAAATCCCCACATTTAGTTTAAGAATAAACGAGACCTGTAGTACCACATTTCAGCAGTAAATGATAACCTCAAAAATATTTTATTTTTTGAACAAGTAATAAAAAATCATTGTAAGTATTAAAATTATATCTTAGATGTATGTTTGTTCTGTAATGATGATTTTGTACGTTTTTATCATCGACGTATTAACCACGAGACATCTAATGCAGGGCGAATATTATCAGGCAACATATTAGGTTCATTGGCACAAATTTAAGATATGAAGCGCAAAATTTATTTCAGTGTCTACTAGTATTTTGATTCTTAAACGCGTTACGAAATTAGAAAAAGCAACCGAACTATAACAGCTACTTTATTATAAACTTTTATTTATGTCATAATATGACATAGTATAACATTATCTAAACAAAAGATTTATTTAATCTTGTAAACAATAAAAATAGTCATTTTGAATTGTTGCGGTGACACTTTCTGCACCTCCCGTCACTAGTTGTAATTTATGGCCTACGCTGGCGTTGAATCGGCTAATCAGCATGCAATTTTTATACACCTCCGTTCCGCATGCCTCAATGTTTGTGACAATTCTTTGTTTGTATGTATATGTTAATATTAGGCGTCTAGTGATTAGTACGTCGACCGCTTTTATTGATCTATTTATTGTACCTAAACCATATCTAGGGTATACATCAAAAAAGCCACAACCTATTTCAATATTCTGTTAGACTTCTTAAGTTTCTAAGTATGTTTACTAACGAAAATTTATTTATATGAAACCTTCCCCCTTTACTCTTTGTTAAACTAATTTTCTATGTCAATGTTTTAACATTAAAAATGTTTAAAAATTCGGGTACCACCTTGATCACAATATACTATTTAAAAACGTAGGATTTCTCGTTTTTGATGTATTTCCTATTTATGTTTTAAACTTTTTTGAAGCAGAGACATTCGCTAGTATTTTTATTGATATTCCTTTTGTAACAAATATAGACAACAAATCATTTTAAATAACAATGTTTTGTTTCACATATAAAAATATTTTTGATTAATTGTGCAACCGTAGTGAATTGCTGAAGGAAATATTGATACAGCGCTCTTTTTCTCACTAACAGTTCTCTTAGTGAATTGCGGCAGGATAATTTTACTAAGATAGAAAATTGATATTTGTAACATTGATCAATCAAGATTTAATACGGTTTTAAGCCGAAAAAGTTACACTGGTATATGAAATTACTAAATTTCTAATGTCTTTGAAGCACTGTAAAAATGTCCACATTCTTCAATTTTAATAATAATAATTAATACTGATACAATTTTATGAATTTTACGATTATGATTTATTGATTTTACATTTTATCGTATACAAGTAATTATTAAGTATATTTTGAAATTTATAATCCTTCTCCCCAATATAGTCAACTAAGAAATGTTCACATTTGTTTTAAGAGAGTATTCGCCACTCTTTGCATATCACTTTGTGTGTTTATTATATAAGTCACGAAAAATTAATTGTATAAAAGAATTTGTGGTCAGATTCTTATAGATATGTTGTATGCATACTAAAAAATGTGCAATATTTGCCAATACTCATCGGATAGTCATGTTCGGATCGACCTTCTGGGCCGGTAGTAGATTTAAGTACGTATTTGTTAAGTAAAATTACTGTTCTCATAAATATGTTGTTCCATCACATTGTAAATACAAATATTTATTTTAAAAACATTTCAGTAAATAATCTCAATATAAAAATCTAGGAAGTGTTCATACTGTTTTTATTTGTTTTGATTCAGTTCTCTATTCTTTCATTTCATCGATTTGAACGAATACTATTGTAAATAGTAGGCTGTTAATTAAACGAGACTAATTTATTTCTTTAAAATGTCACGTCATGAGGAAACATGATAAGCATAATATTATGATCAATGGCTTTTTAAGTGTGCATTTATTATTTTAAGAATTATATGCGATTATTGTATAAATCTTTTGAAATTACTAAAATATTTAAAAAATACTAATTATTAATTAAAAAATGTTTCAATTTTTGATTTAGTATGCCCGGTTAAGACTCCGTGTGATAAAATATTTTAAAAGAAAGGCATTTGAAATAAGCAATTCTAAGAACTTAGGAATCATAGCATTGTTTTTCTGATAATTCAACAAATAGTTCATAATATTAGATACAATAATAGATTGTTGTGCATAAAATAAAGATATTGTCTGTTATTTTCTACATACTGATCCGAAAATTCATAGACTATTTCGACTCGTATTGCCTTAAATATGTATATATATTTTTTTAGTACTTAGATTGTTGCGTATGCGTCCTGATTATTCCGCGCACCAATGCTCACTGGAAATTAATATAGTTGAGATTTAAAGTATTAGGAGTCAGAGACTTAGAAAATATAAAGCGTTTTCAAATAACACTAAAATACGTAAAGTTCGTTTTTCCTGAAAGGACAGAAATTTAAATTGTCTTAATTAGTTTCTTTTGTTCCCTAATGTTACTGAACAAGTTGCCTGAGTTTAAATATACTCTTTCTTATCATTTGAAAAATACTGAGATGCGATTATTAACACGCTTTTAAGCAATAAAAGATGCAAGGCATTCAATCATTAACACGTACTGCGTAATTGAAATTTGATGATTTATGTATATGTATGTATATAAAAATTTCGAAGTATTACAGATTGTACGAACCAATATTTTAATTTATTTCTTTTTATAAAATATCTATCAAAGTCCATATTTGCTTTAGAATAATTTTCGTGTTAAATCATTTCTAAATTTTCTTGAGACTTGACATAAAATTAAATGTCCATAAATGTTTAATAAACAAATAATAACAAATTCATAATTGTTATTTTTTTCGTTATATCAGGTCAGTTTTATTAAAATTGTTACAATTATTAACCTAGTCAAGTTTATAATAAACATTTGAATTTTTCATATATTGAATGTGTCGCTAGATATATTAGAATTTTAAGTAACTGCCAACATAAATCATTAAGGATTATTTTGAACGCTTATAATTTTTGAATCTACATTACTTTCTTTTTTTCTCCTTGAAAAGTTATTCTATACGATCGTGTCAATATGAATTGGATATTTTCATGAAAAGAAAATAATTCTACAAAAGTTGCTATTTATATGCAACGACAATTTTTTTTAATATTAATGTTTGATCAAGAAATAATAATTATGTGTATAGCTCGTCATCGAAGTCTTTTCCAATGAATTTTCATCAAATAAAGTTAAATTAATATTGTTTTTACTAAATGACTATTTTCAATATAATATTTTTTTCAAATGATTTAAAATTTTCAATAAAAACCGCGTAGTCACTAGTAATGTGTTAATTTTTAACAAGATTGTTTTTTTTAGTGAAATACATTTAATTACAAAACTTAATTTATTTTAAAACTAAATTGTCTATTATTACAATGGTTTAATCATTCATTGACTGCAATATATGAGTTGCAGTTAATGGGTGAACAAAACATTGTTATACAGAACCCGAAAAACCGTTACGTGAATTTAGTTTACTTACAAAACGTGCTTATTGTATCGTCATCAACAAAATCACTTTGAAATTGTCTTCCTATTTGTAAGTTTCTCAGAAGTTAATTTAAAACGCGCGTCAATTTGTCAATTTCTATTGCTTTCTTTTTTGACATCAGTCTACGCACAATTTATTCACAAGAACTAAAATCATCACATATAATGATTGTCGAACATTACCTTGTTACTGTGATTTTTTTTATTTATACATTAATTAAGGCGTATTATAACAATATTTTTTATTTAGAATTATCTATCACAAGAAGTGTATATACATTTTAAGTAAAATTTTGGCGATAATATTTTAATATAGAAACTGTACATAATTTATAACATTTTGATGTAACAAAAATAACGATTTTGGTACTATTATATATATTTGGTGTTATTTAGATTTGAGCTTTGAGCGTATGATTTTATATTATTTGACATACCGAGTTTTATCTATCGTAAGTGTTGTTTGGAATTGTATTTTAATTTTAATCTTGTAAACGTCGTTAAAAGTGTGTGTTGTTGAAATATTTAATGTGTTACATGTACGTACCAGGTTGGTTATAAGTAAGTGTATCAGTCTCAGTAGTGTGACCCCCTAGAGGTCACCAGATCTCTCTCCTCCTAGAATACCTGGACCCTACTCGAGTCATTCGAAATATCCTGATAATTACTTGGATAGATTTAAGTGTAGTCGCAAGCTTTCGATAGTGATCAATCATTTCGGTAGCTCATGTCACAGTAATTATTTTGCATCTGATAAGATAGCATATATACAATTAGTTTATCCCTGTGTAAAATATGCCTCAGTCGTGAAATCATGAACTTTAGATATAATCACTCCGCTGAATGACTCATTACAGTCGTTAGGTTATAAAATCAATCCATATACTATTATTTATGTATTAGAACATAAGTGTATCTTTAAGAGAGATTAACACCTAATACCATTATCCTTATAAGTATTATGATCAAGAATATTTCCATTGTTTTAAAAATTTAGATTGTTAGTAATTACATTTTAAGAATAAATTGTACAAACTACTTATGTACAGTCTAGATTTATGCGAGAAAGAAATGCTAAGTGAGCAATGTGTAGTAAAGGATTAATATAACGCGGGTGTTGTAAATATTGTAAGTTTCAATGTGCACATAGTCGCCTCCTTCATTAATAAATTTTTTAGATCAATTATTCACTTCTTTTATTTTATTATTAAATATTCCTTTCCGCTCGAGTAATATCCTATTGAAGTAATTACCTAGTTATGTATGAGAAACATCGATACTTTAGGTACAAGAAGCAGAGATGATATATGATCAGTGACATACAATACTAAAACAAAAACCTTTACAATACCATCTAAAACTTATTCCAGGAGTTCCGTAACCAATTTTTATGCAGTAAAATATATCGATCTTTTAATGTAGGGTTGGATATAAGAATATAATTATGATTGTTTAACAGCAGAGGCAGACAAGCTAAGAGATGGGAGGATGATTTTAGAGAGATAGCAGGTCCAATTTGGACTCGAATCGCAATGAATAGGCCAGAATGGAGACTTTTAGAGGAGGCCTTTGTCGAGAGACAATGTGAAAAATAATTACCGTTTGCCTAAAAAATATATATATGTATATATAAGTAACAGATTTTAGGTATAAACTTATATTTTTTTTTGTAATTCAACCATAAAGGCTTTTTATTTTATTATTTAATAACATCTTAAAACCCTAATGTTATAAATTCATCGACGGAAGCGAAGACGAGCATTATTATAATTCAGGGCTTAACTATAAAACAGTAGGTAGAATTGGAATTCAAATTGAAGACTGAAAATATCCATATATTTTTAAGTATACAAATTTTTGTTTAATAGCTACAATGTTATTTGTTTACTAATTTACACATTTAAGAATAATGTGGTTTATGTAATATGGTAATTATTATAGTTACACTTTTTATTATATTTATTTTTATATTTTTACTAATATAGTTAAATATATATTGCTACTTTCAGAGCTAAATAAATAATAAGTACGATAAACCTTATAAATTTTATGTTATCTATTAAAGCCGTAGGTAGTTATATCTATCATATCTTTGGTTACAAGATTATCGGCTGAAGTATATTGGTTTGCAGGTTATGTATTAATTGTACAAAGACTGAATTTTTACAATGACAGTTAATAAACATACTTTGCAAGAATTAAGAATTGGATACTGGCAGTTGTATTTTAATTCTTTTGAATTACGCGTATTTCGACGGAGTGTGATATGACAAATAATAGTTAATTTGATTATCTGGTAGGTGATTTAGAATGTCTAATTATTACAAACGAAGTAACCCAACTACAACGAAAATATATGTTCGGGTAAGTTTTGTATACTTGTATATTTTATTTTCAAACTCTCGTCGGCGTGGTACGTTTATAATAAAAAAATACTGGTTAAATACTAATAAAATTCTATTGATTTGATGAAAATCGAGCTCGACATGATCACCTCTCTTGTGGTTCCATCTTGGTCTCGTATATGATTGCCGTAAACTTCAACAGGTTCGTTGGTAACTTAGAATACAAGAATAAAATGTGTCCAGTTTTACGGTTTAAAACAGTCAATGATGATTTGAATTTTGAAATAATATTATAATGTACTGGTCATATGGTACATACATATACCTAACACGTGCTTGTCTTGAATGTAGAGAGGTAAGTACTTAGTAAGGCTGATCACCACTTCTTAAAATATCTTTTCCATGTGACATCAGTTTCTTCAACTATCCATTATCATTTAAGATCCTAAGAAATATACATTTAAATACATAACAAAAAAGGCCGTAAATACTTTCTGAGTTATTTCTTTCCTATTATAAGCAGACGACTCTTACCTATACGTCTTTATGAGTGAGTACCCTAATTAATAGTATTAGTTTTTCATAATTTCTGAAGTTCAAGTAACCTATACAAGCTTTAAAGACAACTTCAATGTCTTAGACCAATATAACAGCAACCGAGTGCAGTATATTTACATTTGTTAAATAATTTACTTATATTGAAAGTGGATCAAATTTGCTCTATAGGTATTAATATTGAGGTAGAAAAAAATTCTGATATATTTCACGTACTACGTAAGTCGCAATGAAAAGTACATCTGTAATTTAGCTCCATTTAAATGTAAACTATTATATAGAAAATACTATGTACAGGAGTATTGCATTGCAAACGTTTCATTTGTCAAACGTCTCATTACTGTTGTACTGGTTATAAGCAAGACAGACTATAATTCTGAAAAATATCGAGTTCCTATTATGCAGTATATGTCACAAGACATTATATCCCGTATAAATTTATAGAAATACAGAATAACTGTTATGAAATAATTCCACTGCTCTGTGGACTCAGCCAATCTAGGGTGATCATAGTAAAAGACGCATGCGCGTAATATGCCTCAAACTGGGCGATAGGCAAAAGCGGCAGAATACAGTCACGCTTGCGTGTGTAGCCATCGATCCGAATTGCTCCGCGTTTATAACCGTGGGCCGCCGCCACGGCGAACCGAACCATGCAACCCCCGCCGAGAAAGGTAAGCCTTATCACAATATCTTCACGGCTATGATAGTGACAGCTAGTACAGCAGACCAATCCTCAGAAATTTAGCCTACAATCTCCCGCATCTATATTTCTTAACATTACTGGAACATCATCCAAGCAAATTCAGATTCTGGACCTGTTTAGCAATCAATTATTATGTAACATTCTATTCAATTTAAATTTTGTATTAAGTAAACAAACTCACATATTCTAAAGTGTAAGTAAACGATTTGAAATTGAATATTTAACACACCTCTGGATTCTAGTGCACGTAATGATAAAGTATAAAAGGAAACAGCTTTATGTACACAATTGTCGACATTGAATCAATTCAAGATGTTTCCTCTTTATTAACTGGATACATTGAAGATTTGTACGTACGAATATGCGGACAATAGTGTTATGTGTTGCAAATTGTCATTATATTTACATATTTTGTTATTACGATATTAATAGTAATAAATTTTAATATGTATGAAAATATCTAACATATTAAGGAACAAATGTATTTATCAGTTACTAATTAGTTTAGAAAGGTTTCGCTTACATTTAGTTGTGATATTTTTTAATAATTCATAGATACGATGTTTATATATATTCAAATGTTATAGTAAACAATAATTTTTGATTACTACCTATTCTACAATCTAAAGTTTAATCTTGTTCTGCTTAGACCACAACGTTGATCCGAAAAGTTCGATAATTCTAGATAATACATTCCAATATTTAGCCTTAGGAAATGTCAATAAAATTTACTGAACTTTTCAAAGGTTTTAAGCTATAAATTCATTATGGATAGATCAAATGTATATGACTTTTAAACAAAATTTATTCAATGAACATTTTAAATGTCTAAATGGCATTGAAAGAGAATTATAAATTTTTACACAATTCAAATTTAACCACGTGTTTATGCAAGAATAAAATTATACATCTTAAGTAAACCCCGACACAAAAAAATAGCTAAGAACTATCTCGATTTGTTAGGCTTCAAACAAAAAAACCGCATCGAAATAGGCTCATTTGTTAAGTAAATATTATGCCATAGACACATATATACAAACAAACATGTCAAACTTATATCACTCGGGGGCATTCTAAGTTGGAAGTTTCGCTAAAGGGCTTTCTAAAATGAACATATTAAATTTTTCTCTATCACATGAGGTATCTGATATTGAGTCTCGAAAAAAGCGACCTAGCATTTGGAAAAAATTAGATGCCTTTAGTTACTATTTATATGACCTTTAAAAGCTGATACTAAGACGTTCAAACAAAATTTCTATTTTATTTATGAACTGATTGTACCATATATCTCATTGGTTAAGCACATTTTTATTAATAACGCCATTGTAAACAAAAGGTACTTCTTTTACTTTATAAATAACAATTTCAAAAAACAATATACCTTTTAAACTTAAATTATGATTACTAGCTAAGCAACAAATAGAAATTGAATATACATTCTAAAACACTAAATTAATGACAATATAGTTTATATTAATGGAAAATTATAGATCTTCTCTAATCGATGACGTCAGATTTACTTCAAGATTAATAGACGAGGAAAGGCACTCTAGACCTATTTATTTCATCAATATACGATGCACTCACTAATATTTCGTTGACTATAAATAACCGGAAATCATTATTGTTGATAACCTGACAGGCCTTAATACTACTCGAAACAGAAGCTTTTCGACATTTTGACAGGACTATACTTGGCTCATTCAGAATATATAACGAAATATGCTCATATCACGTTTATTGCAAATGTCAAATACTAAATAAAAGCAAATGCCTTTTATTTATCGACCAGCTTTTGCGATTTTCATCATTATTAACCTATTATTTTTGGGTAAATTAATTGAACGTACAGACAGGCGGTTTACTGATTTGTTATTTGTATAGAAGAATAACAGAAATTATCTTTAGATACGGCAAAATCTGTTGAAGGTGCTTTTTGGGTAAACTTTTTTAAAGAATAGCCTGTCGATTCAGGTGGACAGAAAAAAGATCATAAATATTTTTTTTGTGTTCTATTGCTACTTTTTCGTGTCCCACAACAGTTTTATTTACAAATTTGAAATCAATTCTTTACATCTCACAGTTAAATGAAATTCATGTGTCTGTTTGTGTGTTAATTTCATGTAATCTCGATATTTATTTATCAGTTCTTACAAAATACCTAAATGGCCGTATTCATTGAATTCTGAATTTTACTAAAAAACTAGTAACAGAATTACATTGCAATTTTCTCAATGCATATATTGAAATGTATGGTGTTTATATCAAAAACAATTTATAACATTTTTATTCATCTGTCCGCCTGTTTATTTCGCCTAATTTCTTAAAAGACTGGACCAATTTTGACGGAATTATGTAACAAATATCTAGATAAGAAAGTCTATAAGTTAATAGCAGCAGGTATTAAAGTATAAAGTGATAGTAAATGATCAGAAGGTAGAACTAGAAATAAAGAGAGCTAGTTGTTTCAGAGTAACTATACGAAATTTCTGAAAAATTTGCATTCAGAGCAAATCGCTAAACTTTATGCAAAGAACCAACATGAGTGCGATTTGTTAGAAGACCTTCGGACTTACACTATCAAGAGATCAGCCATAGAAAAGTCATACTCTGAGGTAAAATATCACAATTACGTACTTTTAGAATGTTACAGTGATTATAGGTTTGTTATTATGCTTGTACAAGGTATCAACCATATTCAGTCAACAATGTTTAACTTATACTATATAGTTTATTATTATTTTGACTTCTTAAATATTACGGTTGTTATCTAATATATACGGAAGATACAAATTCTCTTTGTAAGCGTAATAATCACTTTATAAAACTATCTACTTATTTGATTTTCGATCGTTTTTTAATAAAAAAAACTTGAAAATTTTTGAATTGGATCTTGAAGGACCTATTTATTTGAAATCTATTTGCATTTTTGACAAATGTAATAATACTGATTCGATTTTCTGATACTTTATAAACTTTGTTATCTCAAGAATTTCGGCGATTTTCTTCGCAGGCATTGTTGAAAATATCTTCAGCGTATCTGAATAAGAAAATACCAAATATACCTGACATCAAAGTAGATGGTGCTGAAGAAAAATGGTAAGTTTTGTCTTTTTAAAAAATAGTAAAACCATTACTTATTGCTTGCATTTTAATAATAACTTTATGTATTTTGTACTCTCGTCTCTTGGCACTCACCAATCTCGACGTCCTCATTACTGGTTCGCTGAGAATCATTCATTAATTAGGTAATAACTGTATTTATTGAATTCATATACGCGATGCGTTCCTTAAAATCTCAATATCAATTAAAGAAATAAAATTATTTTCCCTACAAAAGCATAATTATATAATAGCATAAGCTAATTACTTCGCTCTGTTATATCGACATATTTGATTCAGAGTTTTAGCTTACTCTTTTTGATCTCTGTAGTTTATAAGTTTTTGGCTACTTTTGTTTACTCACATAGGATTATTTCTAAGTTATAGTTAATATTGTTTTTAGATTATTGCTAATGTAATATTTTTTGGCTAACTTTTTGACGTATTTATTTTGAAAATATCTAAATTCTCTACTGTATTAAAAGTGACTTTCGGAATAATTTTTTGTAAATGAAATATTTATAAGAAAAGAACATAAGAGTTTAAAAAGGGTATAAGTCACTATGAGTGCATGGTTCTTATTTTATATTCCATATTCATGTATGTACTTATACTTCTTTTTATTAAAAATTATAAGCATTTTTTCTAGAATAAATATATATTTTTGCACACCGTACTAGAATGTTGCAGATACCTTGTATCGCCTGGATGCGAAATTAACTTGCCCGTGTTATAAACTCAATATCATCTAATAAAAATAACGGGTGTTAAGGAAGTGCTCCGGAAACGAAGACAGATAATAGTGCTCATGACACCTTTGATGATGTGGTACGGAAAGAAAATCGATCCTGACTAAAACAACATATTTTTAAAACATTTTATCAGCGTTCTTTCGCCCCATTATGTTAGTCCAGCTTTTTTGTTATCATGCTTCATTGCTGATTCTTTTTTTTTAGTAAAGTAATGTATTTTTTATGAAATTATTGTTTTATTTAGCTGTACTTGATGAAGTGTAAATAATGCTAATAAAAAGTTTTAAAAATATGTTTTTTTAATCAGGTTCGATTTTTTTCCATCCCATCATCAAAGGTGTCATTAGTACTATCATCTGTCTTCGTTTTCGGGAGCAGTCCCCAAACACCCTAAATTTAGTGTAAACATCAATTGAATGTTCTATTTGTGAAATTAAAGAAATATTTGCAGTATAAGTGAATCGGGTCACGAAGCTACGCGGCAATAAAATATTGAACTGAAACTTCTTGACTACATCTCGCTAAGCCTTTAGTGCTATGTTTACGGCTACGCCAGCTCTACAAAGTTTTGAAACAGACGATGATTAAATTAGTTTTCACTGAGTCATATTAAACGTTTTGGTTAAGGCTCTAAAAATTTCTCGGAACGACGAATCTAGAACTGTATTCTTATTCACAAAGCAGATCCTCATTCTCTATATTTGTGAAGAAAAACAATTTTATACAAACTCGTGTGACTTCATTAAAATATATTTCAAATATTCAAACCACGAATAGTTTTCAACGTGTGACGTTTCTCATTTCCTTAACAGGAATATGTGGAACGTCTGGAGGACTGTCTTGGAGGAAAATGAAAAATTAGCGCGCGCTCGCCTTGCGGCGGTCGAAGTGTTTCAACAACAGATAGCCGACGAAGCTAAATTATTGCGTCAACAAAAAATGAATGTAGCCAAAAAGGTATCATTAATTCCTTAGTCTATGTATTGATCCTCATAAATGTAGAGTGACAATTTTAAACATTATCATCTACTCGTATTTATGTTTATATATAATTATTTATGGTTTCCTAAATATTGTTATAAGTAATGACGCAAATATTTTATAACACACTAAATAAACCTTCCATTCAAAGAAGGCCAACCTTCAAGATAAAAATGTTGCTTCACATTTTATATTGTTACTGTAATTATTTCATTAAAGTTGGAAAAAAGTAACAATTAATTACAAAGGCAGGTTTTTATATTGCAAGAAGTTTGAAACTTTATAACTACGTTCTTTCCGTGAATAGTAATTTATTTTAACGACAATATATCATTGTTATAGAAGTAAACTAAAATGGTGTATCCAGCGAATCATTAAACAGCCAAAAATCAAACGTTCTCATAAAAGTAAAAAGTTTAACAAGTTATAAGTTTAACTAAACTTATAACAAGGATGTAATAGTTCATAATTATCATATAATTCTTATAGTCTAAGAAAGCCTTGAATTGTTCTAAGTTGTCTACAGAATGTATTCAATCACGGATATTCCAATATTACTTTTTGGGTTGGAAGTAATTTGCTACTCAGACTATTTAGAACTTTTATAAAACCATTATTTTTTTAAGTTTAAACTTAACTGATTTTAACAACATTAAAAGACTATAACCATTTTTGTATTTAAAATGAAACTTATATATAAAAATATAAATGTTTGTTTAGAGCACAGATTTACTGGCCCAAGCACATAAGGAGCTTCAATTAACAGTTCTAGATGTGGATAAAAACAAAAAGTTGTACTTTGATGAAGAGCATACCGCTCATGATGTAAGAGACAAAGCTAAGGATATTGAAGAGAAGTATGTTTTAATAAATATCGATTTCATAAATCAGATCAGGTTTATATGCCCATTATTAGGAAAGTGCTCTAAATAAAATAGTTTATCACTTATTTCATAACACATCATTTTAAAATAAATTTATTAGATAGAATTTTTAGGATAGCCTCAAAAATGGACCTTTCGATAGTGTTTGTAATGTTAACATTCTACGAAATTGATTCAGTATTAATTATAAAAGTGGTCTTAGTCAAAAAATTTAAGAAATTATATAGACAACTTAAAAAATAGCGCGTGCCCTCTTTGCCGTGTTTTCGAACTACATAATAAGCCAGTAACATAAATGAAAATCAAATAATAACAAAACGCCAATTCATTCCCGTTTCTATCTAACAAAAATATAATTCAGTTGGGCTTTTCGGAACTAATTATCGGGTATGAAGCGAATGTCATAACAAAATTACAAAAAAACACGATAACTTGAACAGTAAAAGATAGTACGGGCGAATCTGTCTCTTGACTGCAAATTCATTGGTTGACATTCTTGAAAACTGGACCTTATGTAATGTTCTATAAAACTTTATAGATGATTATATGTTTGGATCTTTTAACTAAAAGAGAAAGGCCAAAAAATTACGGAAATATTCATTATTTCCATTATACACCATATATGTGTTTACTACCATACAACCCTTCAGGTTAAAATCTCGAAATGCTAAAAATTTACTATTTTTTAAAATAATTAAGAAATGTAATTTTTTTTTTAAAGTTATTATTTCAAATAAAACATAAGACATTCAGTTAATTTTGACTATGGTCTAAGTCAATTCAAGCTTTAAAAATAACATTTCCGTACGAAATTCAGATAAACTTCCATATTCACAATGAATTTCCATTAATCAAGACTAAAAAAATTAAAATTTTAAATGTGATTAAATATCTTGCTACAAGAAATATATGACGTAGACCACTTTCATATATATGGGCACATACGTAACCTCATCAAGTTATTAATGAAAAAATTATAGGAAATTGTCGAAACATTATGTAATAGAATGATGACAAGCTATTGATTTTAGGTTGAAAAAGAAAAAGGGCTCATTTTTCCAATCAATAACATCTTTGCAAAAAAACAGTGCCAAAGTATCCTCTCGTCGAGATCAGCTTGAAGAGAAATCGACGGGAGCAAGAAATGATTACCTTCTCAGCATTGCAGCCGCTAATGCTCATCAGGTACGTTCATGAATTAAGTCTTTAGTTTAATCATTATTTGGGTTTTCTATTACAAATAATATTCAAAATAAAACGGTGGACAGAATCGTTACTTCCTGGTGGAACTACAATCGTGCATGCAAAATATGGAAGCGGCAGTGTACGAGAAGGTGTCTGAGTTTTTAACATTGATGGGTCGTACCGAACTACTCACATGTTCAGCCACGCAACATTCTTTCGGGAAAATTCGCGATCAAGCTCAACAATTAACCAGGGAGTATAATTTGCAATGCGTCTATTTATACTACCCTGTTTTGAAACAACACATTCAGGTACGTTAAAATACTCGTATAACAAGAATGCACTTTGCCCATACATTTTTTATTAACCTGGAAATAAAAAGCTGTTGAATGTCTATAAAACTTCTACCTCGGTGATTTATTACAAAGTTTCATAATAACAGTGTCACATATGCGATATGCTGTTTTTAATAGAACAACCGGAATTTCTATAGACTATTCTTTTAAATTTGTAATTAAGTTGTATAGAGCTTCATATATAAAAAATATTATGTTTCCACTTTTAATGTTTGTAAAAATTTATTCGCTTAGTATGACTTTGAACCCTGCGATAACGACCCAATTGATACGGTTACAATGGAACATGAAACTGTCGCACAAACATTGGCCCAAGAAGCTCGCCGCTGGGCGACTAGAGTCGTTCGGGAAACTGCTCTAGTCAGAGATGCTACACGAAAATTACATTTATATCAAGCAATGAGAGATGCTGGTCAAAAGGTATGATTGTAAACAATCATAATTTTTATTTCATTTTCTTTTCAATTAAATCGTAAAATACTTACACAAAATTTTATCACTTAGGTTGATCCTAATGATCCCAATGGACCAGAGCTAGAGGTTCGTATGGATGAACTTCGTACAAACATTAGACGTTCAGAAACATCTAAAGCAAAATATGAAGCGAGATTAGAATGCCTGAGAGCAGGAAGCGCTCCTGTAGATGAGTGGCTGAAAGAGATAGACTTGCTGGCTGTACAGGAAACATTACCCCGAAGCAGTAGTTTAGTCAGTGTTCGAACTGATGCTTCTGGAGCAGCTGTAAGTAAGCAATAAACTTTCAGTTGCCCATGGAAATATATACTTAATATTAATATTGACATATATTATAGGATCAGCCAAGTTCTGATTCATTTTACGACAGTGATAACACCGAAGGAGAGGCACCCACTACATCTGCTGTCGCAACTATATCTGGTCATCAACGAACCACTTCGGGATCACAGCACGAGGATGAACAAGACGATGATGAAGACGGTAATAATTTTGAAATTTAAATCAGACTCCACGACGAATCTTTTAAAACATCATGAGTTATTGTCATTTATAGCTGAATTAGAGGAAGATCGTATGCGTATTGAACAACTTACCGTTGGATGGGATGATCCGACTCAAGTGAATTGGGGTGAAACAGAAACAGAAACCCCGGCACCTGTGCCTGAGCCTACTGAACCTCCAGCAGCCCCCCTTTACAAGTGCACTGCTTTGTACTCATATACTGTAAGTATTTAAATTAGTTTATAACGCATTGAGTATTATTTGCTTAATTATAGTATTTTTAATCAATAAATCTTACTAGGCACAAAATCCAGATGAATTATCAATTATTGAAAATGAACAATTAGAAGTAGTTGGCGAAGGTGATGGCGATGGCTGGCTACGAGCGCGAAATTATCGCGGAGAAGAGGGCTACGTCCCACACAATTACTTGGATATAGATCGGGAGCAGGTAAGATTAAAATCGATAAAATACTGATTGGGTATTTTATTTAACATATACTTTAGAATCAATAAATTTGGGTATTTTATTCGAAATTATTTATTTATAGCCATCGAGTACTCCAGGATTGGTAACACAAATTTCTTTTTCATCTGTCGATTACACGGTGGAGGGTGAAGATGCTGATGTCGTACAATCTCCTGATCAGATCTCTGTAATCTCAGCACCGACAGCGAAGCCTGAGGAGCACAAAATTGAGCAACAAACATCTAATGAACCTCAACCAGAGACATTGCCAACTCTAGGATATTGCTTTGCGCTCTATGATTATGATGCCGAGGCTTCTGATGAACTGAATCTCGAAGAAGGACAAGTATGTGGAATGTCTTAAATTAATGATAAAGTGGTGCTTTCATTATTCCGTTTGTAATTTTATATTATTTTAGATAATTCGTATTGTCTCACGCGATGCTCATGAAGTAGACGATGGTTGGTGGCGCGGCGAAGCAAATGGAGTTGTTGGAAACTTCCCATCACTGATCGTCGAAGAATGTGATGAAGTAAGTATTTTTTTAAATATTTGCTTTCTTTCTTTCAAAGTTCTGTCATCCCTTACACGGGTACTATATCTATGTACCTACTGAGAACATTACTCAGCGTTGGTGTTCAAGATATAGGTACTACCTGAAGTTTTTGATTCACAGAATGGGGAGCCATTAAGTGGTGCGGATGAAGACTGGACTCCCCCGGATTCGTCTGCACCTGTCTTTGCTTCTCCTCCTGGATCGCCTGGTGGTTCTATCAACGATGACCGTAAGCGTATCTTATGTTCTATGTTTTCTTCTTCTTTTCTCTTTGCACTAGTCTCTCGTACTTCGACAACCTCTATCTAACAATATTTCTTCTTAAAACTTTAAAAACAAAAGCAACTGTCCACGTACGAGTGACATTTGTCGGTGTCTTGCAGCCACATAACATATTGTTGTATCGTATTGTTGAAATCGTATCGTTGGTCACAAATTGTGCCTCATCTTATCCCTATCACACGCCATAGATAAGCTTATTGGCTGATTGGGTAACTGATTGTGTATTTATTCCCAATTGGCATGATTTTATAAAGTATAGCACGTTTAAAATCCTAATAGATTTTGGTCAACCGGCGCTACAAATCACAAGTCCATTCGTATTCGCTTAAGGGTGGTTATGGACCTAGCGTTGTACACACCAAACACTAACAGAATACTCTCCAATTTATGAATATATGATGACATAACTGATTAAAAGCATTTATTTGATCTATCTATATATGTGTAAAGCAAAATACCGCGTAGCAAACGTAACTGTTCAAGAACGGCCTACTACATATGTGGTAGTGTAAAAAATAAACGCGAGATGTGTAACCGCTCTAAGTGCATGATGCAATTAATTTGCACGATATTTAAAAAAAACCTTTAGAAAATGAATTTAACAACTATAATAAGATTCGTGTTAGTTAAGAAAAATATTTTAAGAAACTACTTTCTATCTTAGGTATTCCAATCTGTTTTTTACCTATTTCTCTAACTTTTATTTAGATAATAACATTTATTACCTAAACCATTACGGGGTGTTTGA
>JAOSYY010000008.1:3197946-3223204 GCA_025727935.1 Hebomoia glaucippe
CATATTTCCCTCCTTTTCTAATGGGTTTCATCCTATTATGATTTTTTTTCACTTTTCATTATTTTTAAAGGGATCTATCCTGGTCTATGAACTATCAAAGCTATTAATCTTGTGTTTCTTTAGCGCTTTCCTCTTATCTTTCTAAATATATTATTTTTTTGTGTCTCCTATACATAGTTACTATGTATATATAGTTACTATGTATCTTTTAGTCTTTTAATTATACATAGTTTATTGAAAAGTGAAAACGGCTTATAATCATAATGGAAAGCAAGATTGTCAAAAAAAACACCGTCGAAGATCTTGAATGTCTTAAGAAAATACGACTTCCAATAAGCAAATACTTTAAGTGTACATTTATAGGTTGGTGTGCTAGATTTCAAATGTCGCTAGAAAATTTTGTTATTATGGACATCACATACTCAAGCAAAGTTACCAGTTCAGAATAAAAAGATCTATATATTTTAGTTACTGTAGTTTATATATTTCGACGAATAACTATTTAATTAATAAAAATTATTATTTAATAAAAAATATATAAATATTTTTTCACAGTAATTATAATTTTTGTAGAGAAAATGCTTTTTGATTTTAAATTTTCTGAATTATTGGTGAGATATTAACAACAATTAAGTAACGATACTTGTAATTTTTAATATCATTTAACTGAATCAAATCAACTTTTTGTTTTAATTTAATAATACCTACCTGTATTAATTTACGTTTTGCGGAAGTGTTTGCTCGATTACCCCTTTTGTAAGTTATAAATGTATACACAAATATGCTATGCTGTTCATTCTATAGTATTGTGCCAATTAACCTTTAGTAGTCAACGAATATTGCTCTGTATATCAATCCACAAAGCGTTAAATACGTCATTAATGAGGGATCATGTCATGTTATCTTATATATGATTGTATTCGTAGTGGGGTTTAATATGGATTTATATATGTAAGTACTTACATATAAGCACGCTTTATTCCCGTAGGGAGGCTACGGCTTTCCATTTGCTAAAATGCCCACAAAATCCTTTCGCATCCTCTACTCCCATTAATGCTTTCATACTCACACATTCTTGACGTGGCCTATCCTTAGGACATCTTCGACTTGGTCTCGGTACGTCTGTCTTGGGCAATCACCTCCGATTTTACTTATCGTTTGATAAGTAAAATCGGAGGTGATTGAATTGAAAGCAGGATGTCAAAGCAAGTATATAAAGCTAGTTTTAGCTTTATATACTTGCTTTGACATCCTGCTTTCATTCCTTCTTTCTTAACTTTTTTCACTACATTTTCTTTCACACTCC
Organism: Hebomoia glaucippe; assembly: GCA_025727935.1. NCBI lineage: Eukaryota > Metazoa > Arthropoda > Insecta > Lepidoptera > Pieridae > Hebomoia > Hebomoia glaucippe. The sequence continues at coordinate 3,199,253 of JAOSYY010000008.1, forward strand.
ACTTGTCGTATGTATTAATTTCTCAATCTATCTTTCAGACTAACACCACACGTAACACTAATCTTTATATGTATCTCACATAGTAGACAGAGTACGATGAATTTCGTATAACGATTTTTGATGAATTGGGTGCTCTTTAAAATTTAGACATTCGCGTCATGATAACTCGTAACTGAAATATAGCATAATAAATGTTTACGACTAAGAATTTTCAACATTTTGAATCTTTCTAGTATGAGTAGTTTATAAAAATATATTCTCATTTAATTGTATATGGTATGTTGTTTGTTTTTATAATAAAGATGCAATGAACTACCAACATTTTTACAGAAAATCTATAAAAACGTTAAACTACTTGTTATTTACAAGTGTTTTTGTAATAAAACTAGATGAACACGTTAGATTCGCTACCATTTGACTCTATTCAGATGTTGACCCAGGATATCGTATTGTTGCAATATTACAAAATCGCTTAGTTAAGGATCAATTTAGATAAATTTTAAATAATAGCCTATCTCGGATTGAGATTGTGCGTTGCGATTTAAATTAGGTATGAACGTCTATCCATAAGCAAAACTATTGTATTTATCAATATAATATAAAATGTTGCTGAAATTCTAATACCACGTAAATAATAAATAATAAGTCTACGAGAGAGTTAAAAACAAAACACAGGCTGAAACATTGCATAATTTTAGATAATTCCATAACATAACAATACTATTTTGTATTTCGTATTCATTTCAAATTGCTCTATTAAATATAAGTCCGTTTATTATTTCGTAAATAATTTTCAATCAAAATAACCTGTGTGAAAAATTCTCATTCCTTCATAGATTTATATTTTTAACTTAGGCTATTAGAGGCTTTATAGAGCTAAAGCAATATCGTATACCGTTACATACCTTGTTATATTACAATACAATATTAAAATAACTCACAGAATTGATTTCTTTGTTCCAATTTTATTATAAAATACCTTCGTCCAGCGTCGACCGCGTTCATGTCAACTTTGTCAACCACTTCTAGTTGCCTATTATATTATTTTTGGGTAACTTCATTGAATCTATGGTTTCTTCTACTGATTATTTGAATGTATAGAATAAGAGAAAAAGTATTTAAATGAGGAAAATTCCACTAAGCCCTTCCGGAGATTAGCCCGTAGATACAGACCGACGAAAAGGTAAAAAATAGGTTTTGTGTTGTATCTCTCTTTTCTAATATCCCACGATAGTTTTTGCGTAAATTTATTGAATGCACAGACACGCGATTTTTAAAATACACAATTCTGGTCATGTCCAACCGATCAAAAACCCGTCTAGGCTGAACTCTATTTATTATGATTCATCATATAGATCTTAGGTCAAATTACACTGGAATATATACTTCTTGAATCTGACCACTTCTTCTTATCTTAATATGAATATTTATTCAAAATAATTTCAGAGGCCATATTATATTGTTAATCTACTTTCAGCTAATGTACCTACCTGAAAAGTGATTTTATAGCGTTTTGTCGAACGATTGTTCAACGCTCTTCTATAAAAAACTATAACTTTTTTATTTCTAAAACGATTAAAATGAAGCAGACACTAAATAGTAAGTTAAGCTTACTTCAATACAATAGTGATAGTTTCCGAGATTAACGCAAACATATAGGCAAACAAATAAAAATTCTAAAAATCATTGTTTTGGGTTGCATTACGTTAATAATAAACCCCAATAATAGTTTTTCTCATATATATTCAATGTACTGTAACGATCAGTTACATTTTTATTATATTGTAGATAGAAGAAGATACATTTTAAATAACCACATTTTAGCCACTGTAAATTGGAGCCTTAATTTTTTATAATACATTGCAAGCATACCGCTGCACTTCCCCATTGTAGGTGTTAAATTCCATTTCCCACTTCGAAACTGGATATTCAATAAATCGCTATATTAATATTGAACGGTGAATTCCATTTTAGTTACAGCTTACCTTCAATATATTTAAGCATTTTCTATTTCGTTACTTCGAAGTTCATTCTTGAATTGATTATTTTTATTGCAATGATAATTTTATTATTGGCTACATCAATAGCTATATTAGCGGACTGATCTATAGTCTTTTTTAACTAATAAATAATGGCTTAAGATGTTAGTATAACGATAAAAGGAGGGTTCGGGGCTTTATTTTTCAATTTTCTATAAACATTTGTCATTTTGGTCATTCTAAAACAAAATAAATAAGAAATATATTGAAACTCCTTGAAATACAAATGTATGCTCGATTTTCGTCTATATGTTCCGGTGCTCAGAATTGAAATAAATGCGATAGAATATCATTGAACGTATAATTGTGTAAAATAACTAAGGTATCCCGACAAACGTAAAAATAGTCTAATAAAAATCGTTCACAAAAATATGTATGTTCCTAAATATTTCACCCAACGTATATGTGAACTATACTGTGTCTACAATGAATGAAGCTGAGAGTATTCTATTATTGGAATACTATTCCTTTAAATAAATAATAACTTTTAACCGAATTGTCATTGGTCTAACATGGAGGCGTTTTGGAAGAAATTGCATTTTATTTTATCTCAAGTTATATTAATGTAATGGCATTTATGTGCGGGCCAATATTATAAACTTTTTAACATACGTGAGATTTCAATCGGGTCTTTGATTTTAGTCTCGTCTGATGATATACGAAACCGTAGCTTTTTAACTACAGACAATATGCGAATCAGCGACATCAGCGGCACTCTTTTCAGTCTGCTTTAACAAATGTCTGAAAAATATTGTCAGTCATACAATTAATATTTCTCTACAGTTTGAAGCAAATGGAACGATGGAATCAATTTTCGTAAGTATAAAGGTTACCTATCCGGTAAGCTTACATCATTATTTATGCATCTATTTATGTATATCTTGTATTCTTTGGTCAATCACAAGCACTCGAATAATGTCCCGTGGAATGATTTAAAAAGATATATTACGGAGCCTCGGGAATGTGAGCCACGCTTTTGTGACCTATTGAGGAACAGTAACGCATAAAAAACATACCATCATATTTCCCGTTTTCGAATTGTATTAACTTATACGTTAATACGATTCAGTTAGTTACAGCTAACCTAAGGTATTTAAGAAGATAGGAAAAAAGTTGGATTGAATGCACTAATCTGAATAAATACTGATTCGAATTGAAAAATTCTTTCAGTGTCGGATAGTCCATATATCGAGGAAGGCTATATATCAACACGCTATGATTAATAGGAGGTGAGCATTAATGAGAAATGTTGCAAAAATGGGAAAAAAATATTTCCTTTGAGAGCTCCCGCTGCAGGAACGGTTCCAGTTAAGGAATAAACATGTATGACCAAAAATAATTTCTCTTAAAAAGTTCTTAACTAAAGTCTGTGATATCATATAATTATCTCTCAAGATTGGATCACTATAACCTTCTTACCTGTGTTCAAATTTACTTTAAGACGAAGTTGCGTGAGTCAGCTAATATATAATCTAACGAAATACTCTCAACGGTAAGTCCACTACTCGTATTTATGGAGGATCGTTTCATCGCTGAATTGTTCTTATGAAAAAAAGATTTAAAAGGTATTCAATACATCATATTTTACAAGAACACAGCTTTGTTCACAATATTAAAATAGCATTAGGAGTAAAGTTTGCGCAAGTCGAATCTTCGTCTAAGTTTACATCATTACAGAGCCTTTATTAAGTTATTTATAAGCTTAATGTGAGTTCTAAGGTATGAATAGTTAAAAGCATATTTTAGTTGATTTGTATATATAAGACCGATAATATTTAAATATTGTTGTTTATTAATTTATGTACATAATTTTATTTATTTAGCCTTAGATTAAAAATGTACCACGTAGTTGGATCACATATTTTTATAACAATAATTTTTAGGTTTTTGTCTTTTATTTATAAACGTACCCTAAAATCAAGTATTAATGCTTATGAAACTGTTATAACTATAAGAGCTTGTGTTGTTAAAGGTATCTCGATATTTTTTTAACACTTTATCTTTGTAAAACTATGCAGTCTAAAATCTAAAACGAATAACTAGCGTCGTCAAAGGATTTTTCATTTTTGAATTTCACGATTCGATTAGTTTCAGAACACACAGGAAAAATTCATGAAACGTAAGCTCCTACAATTCTATTACATCTGTGTTGTGTAAATTGTCGTGTATTTGAAAAAATAATATTTGTTATTTGTGCTGCGGCGAAAATGTATAATTCTTTTAAAAAAGTTGCAAGAATACATCACTAAGTGCGAATGTTATGCTAAAATGTATATAAGTTGGTAATATATGTTTGAAGTTAAAATTTATGATATATAGATGGTTTAATAATTTTAACATTGCAATGTTTATATATAAATCATATCGCCAATTTGTACAAACTGCAGCCAGTTTGCATTTTATGAGCTTTTTACCAGCTCAATGCAAATAGGAATGTTTGTAGGAATGCGCCCACATCACCCTCGGTCAGTTTAATCGGGTTTAAAATTCAGGTTTTTTAAAGCAAATATGCAGACATGGATTAAAATATGGCAGGCACTCTCAAGCCAAATTTATTTAAAACGTTTTCCGCAACTTTTCCGTGAGTTCTTTTATATTTGCGATAGTTATTGGCAGCCGACTAAGGGCTCACTTGATGATAGGTGATATCTCAACCAGATTGAATTATTAAATTACTCGATAATGCCTCATCTAAAGTTAAATCATTATCTAAAGCTTTGGCGTTAATGAATGGGAAAGTATAAAAAAATACGGTTTTTATTATAGTAGTCGCATCACCTCAAGGTTTTAGCTGCGTTAAAATGATATGTATGCACATTATTGGAGTTATGAATACCATCAAGTTGTATTTTACTCATAATATCAAGGTTTTTATTGTTTTTTGTGATACCCTAACATTATATCTAAGTAACATATACAACATCATAGATCAAACTTTTTTGTAAGTTAGTTGTAGCAAACGAACGGAAAAAATATTAAGACATAATAAAATGCTGTTATGATGTGCAATATTTCAGACAGACACTTCAATTATTAGTTATGTGTGTAGATTATTTATGAATGACGATAATGACTTTTTCTGACTAACAATTTCGAACACATATAGTCTTTGTCGATATGTGAAAACTATTTTTATAAAAATCTCTTCAGTGTTTCAGTGTCGTTTATTTCTTGCTGAAATATTCCACTAACAGACACGCCGATTCTACTTTTTTATTATTTGTGCAAATACAGTAAATCCATTTTCGGCATTTTGAATAAAAATATATGTGGTTTCCAGATTTGTCTTTATATCTGTAGTTTTTGATAAAACCGACCGCAGATGAATTGAATTTTTACTTAACCAAAATTCTTTTGACTGCAACTGAAAATATCTGAAAAAAAATACAAAAATTTAGGAAAACTGCACAATATATATATATATATATATATATATATATATATATATATATGTTTTCGTAATTACGTGTACTATACCTTCTTAATAATTATTTACTAAAATTAAAGACATCCAGAAATTTAATTGTATTAGGAATGATATTTCTTAATATAACATATATCTAGTACAGAATTTAAAAAGGTATGTATCTAACAACAAGAAATCGCAGGTATCTTTAGCTATATTTGGTTGGTTACCTAGGTCAGATTTTACAATTATTGTTATTTAATGACAAATATAAATCACGACGTTTGTAACATGGTTACGTAATTCACTAGTAGAATGTATGTGTCTGATTAGCTACATACTCGTATATTGATCGAGTTCAACGATATATATTATGCCACAAAAGTGATTCACTGAGCAATAATGATTTTATTGCTGCTAATTCGTTATCCCAAATTAGTACTAGTATATCAAGGGTTGAAAGAGTTTCATAAAATCATAGCTAAAAAGAAAATTCTAAAACGTATTAGTTAGGGTTGGGATGGGAAAATTTTATGGCAGAATGAAAATAATTCTTACTCTCGATGAAAATTCACTACGAGACTACTTTTATGTTAAAAAAATACTAATTGAAACTAGCATTCATTTGTATCTGGCAGCGCAGGGCAATGCTTCCACTGGTTGATCGCAAGCGTGGTCGGGAGGTCGTGGCGCGTCGCTCCGCAAGTAGCGCTGCAAGTTGTCGGCGGGTAAAGTTTGTGCGGCATTGTGCGAGCCACCCAACACCCGCCACCCATACCGATCGAAGACTCGGCGCGCGCACCACCCCATGCTCAATATATATCGCGTATCGTACGGTCGACCCTCATAACGCAAGTGGAACGCGTGCGAACGCCCATAACGCCGCTCGCCTGGGGCGCCGCTCTCTCTCTTTCTCTCTTTTTCTCTATTCGTCTGTTTCTCACTGATGCGGTCGCGCTAAGGCCGATGCAGGCGCCGCCATGCCGCGCTGCCTCATGGCCAAGAAGTGGAAGGTGGCTCCGGCGGGGGAGCTGGTTGAGTCTGACGAGGAGATCGACGTGGTCGGTGAGGGGCGCGGCCGGAGCCCCGCGCCCGCCGCCACCGCGCCGGGGCCTTCGCCTCGAGATCCAGAGCCGACGCTTCTCTACAACGGTAAGCACTTGTCATTCATTACCCAATCCTTCGTCTAGATTATTGGACAGCAGACAACCGTGGAACCACAGTCATCTAGGAAGACTATAAATCAAGTTATGGTAATTTTTTTTATAAATTAAAAAGTCGAACGCTGAAATTTAGTTAAAGGAAAGCATATTTATCAACATAAAAATCTAAAGTAAGTATTTGTCTTTTGCTTTACGAGATATCATTAAATTCAATCATTCATTCTAGCTTAGCGAGTGCCATTGGTTTGCGAATTCCTCATCCATTTTTTACAAATAAAAAGCTAAGCGCATGCGAGATCGTTTATCACGTTAAAGATAAATAGATAAATCAAAGTGAAAACTTAACTTATTCTCGAAAAATTATCTTTTCTCATTAGTTTCGAGATAAACACAAAATACGCCACATTCATTACATAAGTTATAGGCCATGAAACACAATGATCTTGTAATTACGCATCACGACCTAGTAATATCATTTATCCGTATGATGACGTCCATTTCTAATTCACGGTATTTAAACAATGTTCTATAAAATGCTAGCACTTTTTATATTTAGTTATTTTAACGCCAGGAAGGCTCTGAAATGAGTAGAAAATTATTACACACATACACAGGTTTTATATGCACAGTAATGACAAATACCAGTAATGAAAAACATCCCTATTTTAAGAAATAGATACTTCTTTATTTCACCTATTAATAGCCTCATATAAATAATTTTTGACTTAAGTTGAAATATTTTTAATTCATCCAGTACAATCAAACAATTCTGTATTTGGGACAGGCTAAAAGAGTTGCGGAGTAATTAATACGAGTGCCTACGTACATATTAAACCCGTCCGATTGGCTGGTATTCAACATTCAACCTGTCTGTCTGACTAGCGAGGACACTCAGATATTTATGGGTATAAAATATGTTAAATACGAATCCATTTGAGCCATACTGTTCATGTTGGCATGACAAATATATGGATATAAGAATATTAATATGAAATGAAAAACATCCCAAATGAAATTACATATTTTGAAAAGTATACTTTATAAATAAAAAAAATTAAAGTGTTACTTTATAATTATATACATTTGATATGCTGTCGTATTAAACCAAAAATAAGTTATTAAATCATAATTTAGTTATGATTATAAAATAATTATAAATCATTACATGAAAATCGAACACATAATACATATAGAAGTATTTCGTAATTTTAAGAATAAAACATCAAGGCGTATCCATAATAATCTAATGATAATTACGTAGCCGAAAGCTTCCTAAATGCCTAATATGGATTTTCTGGGCTACGGTGTATGGTCGAAAACTCGTAGCATTGTAGCTACGCGTAGCCTTGCTTGTTATAGCGGTACGTGTACAATACTGCAGTACCAATTAAATTTTATATGTACTAGCGGTTCCTTTTGGCTTATCATTTATTTAGGTTGTATATGAATGGTGATAATTACGATATAAAGGTAGCCTAATTTACCGCCTTTAAAATTATCTGCTAGTGAAATTCCCATCAAACATGGTATAGAACTTTTGGAGCTGAAACAAATAGAGAGGCAGACAAAAATGTTATAAATTGTCTATGTTATAAGTATCCTATATATTCTTTTATTAATTAAAAAAGACCGTATTGCGATAGTACAAGCAAACAGTTCAATTTTATTTATTTTTTTAGATACGTTATATTATATGAAAAGTCAAATTATATTAATTATATGCATAAAATAAATAACAATAATTGCTACCTTTCGTTGTAAATATTGTATTATTAAATTTTAATCACCAAAAATAGTGTAACTATACAGTCCTTGAATGAGAACTCATTTTCCTTAAAGAAAAGGTTTTTTATACAACAGTGTCATTAAAGCTCAAAGTAAATCATTGAAACTTTTAATTTAAATAAATAACTAATCGTGACAGATTCTTGACTTGATAGCCTTTTTTAATGAAACAATACTACTTATTATTCTACGTAATCGTTAAACTGTTTTAGTGTAGAAGAAATATAAATTATAAAGGTACAAATGAGACTTTCAGTTCAGTGGTTTTGTCCGTGTTAAACTTTTAGTGAAGGCCTACACAAGAGTTTCTAAGATTTAAAATATTCAATATTAATGGTAAATAAATTATTAATTTAATTTTTATCTCTGAAAAAATTGAGAGTTATCTGTAATCATACCTGGTTATTATCCACAATGAGGCCTAACAGACTGAGATATTACTCGTTAATGTAGAATTTATGCTAAAGAAACCCAAGTTGTTAAAAGAGATTCTATTAAGGCATAAATAATATAATATCTCTTTTTGTTAGGTACGTTATATCTAACAAGTAGTTACAGCTTTTCAAACCTTTTTTCAACGAGCTTATAATAAAAACCTTTTAGTGTGGACTTTTTTCGTGGTGATAATTTTTAGAATCCATCTTAGATAACAATAAGTTAATTGAATTCTAATAGATATTTTACAACGTGATAAATAATTTAATTAATATTTATAGCGAACTTTTCGCGTGACGTAAATCTCGAAGTCTGCAAAATAAAAATTAGAGGTCTTTTAAGGTCATATAAATATTTAACTACAAAAGAATATGCTTTTAAGTATTTATAACAATAATACCTCTGCGATTTCATTTAAAGTTATAGTGTATAGACAATGGTTGTGTTAAAGGATCTCTCCTTTAACCCAACCAAGTCGTGTAAGCGTTTCAATAATAAACAGCTTTTCTATTGTGTTTAAATTGTGTTCAGTACTTCTTTTTGTTGCCTACAGCATGAAAAGTTAGTAGAAATGTTAGTTTGGAGAGAAATAAGAACTCTTTTAGGATTATTTGAAATTGACTTAATTGCCAACTAACTTTTTATCGCTCCAGCTTTTCCATTCGTGGAATCAGGTAATAGGATACGATATTTACCGTTAGACGTCTAGGAGTAAATACGAGATGTGAATTTTCATTTCGCGTTAGTATTACAAGTTTCGAACTTCGAATGAGACGCTTGAAAACTCATGACAAAGTAGGAGCAAACTTGAAATGAATGTAGTTGCTTCTGCAAGTAAGTTATGAAATAACTCCAAGTGCATCTTTCCACTTTTATAGAGTCATCGCAGATGCGTTACTAATTCCAATTATGGTTATTTTTACAATTTCTTTTTAAATAACATGTTTTTAAGAGAACTGTGTACATATCAGAGGAAAAGTATCTTGCCTGTTGTAGGAACATCAAATAATTTATTCATTCATTCGGTTTTAGCCACCAGTAGGCATATTCCAAAATTTTTGGATTACAAACCACCTGTTACCTATTGTTTCTGATTATTAGTCTATTTCGTGGGAATAGTCAGCTTATACTAGCTATACCTGTAATTTTAGTTATTCTAAGCATTACCTTGCTCCTAAAAGCTGCATTTACCAGAGCTATAAATAGAATAAAAAAAACAGTTAATAAATAAAAATTGTCTTAACAATATTCTTTATCTTTGAAAATTATTTTATTTCAATTAATTCTATAATATGTGTATCTTTGATTTTTGTCGGAAGCTTTCAATTTTTTACGAGACTATATTAAGACAAATTAAAATATTTGTTCCATAAAACAGCGTTTTTAACTAATTTGTCTAACAATTTTCGAATTAATTAATCTTTCATAATTAAATATAATTGATATTTTTTAAGATTATATAAAATTTGTTGAAAATAAGTTCCTTAGTTTTAGAATTTACACTCTACATACAAAATAACACCTATGTACTTGTGCTTAGCTCCCTGATTTTAATATACGTATGCGAATATTATCTCGTAATCAAATAAAGAAATATGATAATATTATTAAGAGTATATAAATTTTTTGCACTTTTATGTAGCACGGATATATTGTGGGCTATAGAACAAATTAGTATACGTCATAACTTTACTATCTTGGTTACGTTATTTTGACTAGACAGTAGTATTTTGACTGAAGTCTAGATTGCATATCTTGTTGTCGTTCTAAAAGTTTGGTTTATTCTTTGAGCTCATATATTATATGGTACTGATGTTCCGATCTTTGCTTGTACTCATTTAGTCATGTGTTATAAAACAAATTATAATATTGTCCCATCCGTCTATTTTAAATTAAATATTCGATATCGCGTGTTAATTATTAATTGAAACTATATAGAAATTTTCGTCGGCGGTTTTGTTAATTACTATTTTGATTACAAAATCTGACTAAGCCGTATTGAACAATATATAATATTGCTAAAATTTAATTTTAGCTCACCATGTTATTATGTGTTAGAATAACGTGACGTGTCATTTAATTTGATGCTTAAATATACCATAATTACATAAGTAAATATTTAATTGTGATTAAATTATTGCAATTTCTTGTTACGAGCACAAACATCTTGAAAAGGCGACATAGCCGGCACTTCAATAAGTATTTATTGTACCAACTCTATTTTCCTTATGTTCCGAAATTTATTACCACCACCAGATGTTATTCCGTCTCCCTCACATTATACTTGTATACTTTGCTTTTAATAAAATGAGGAAGGTTTTCTTTGGATCTTCAATCGCATAATACGTCTAGACTACGTGTAGCTTAATGTAATCTCCGTTATTAAGACATAATTTTTTCAATAAATATAGGATTTAATAAGTTATTTATCGTTATTTTTTCGTACCTCATTAGACTTAAATGAAACGTATTTACTAGATCTATAACAGAACCGTATACAAACTGTATAAAAAGTCTTCAATTTTATATTATGTCTAAATAATATTACGCAGTTTAGATATTTTATATTTTAAACTTGACCTATTCTGACAGAAGAACATCATTAATATCTAAAAAAAGTTTACGTTAAAGCAAAATATTGACAATCAGGAAAAATTAAAATTATGATATTCAAATCGTTCTGTGAAGTAAGTTTATGTTTTTGTTAAAATTCCAAACAACAGTGTCACACAGTGTCTTAAAGCTGTTCTCAAATAATGTAATGTTTCAGGTGATGTACTCGCAATTTCTTTTCTTTGTCATGTGTGAAAGTAACACGAAATTGAAGTTTATCTACTTCTTGACGGGTGATGTGGGAATACATTGAAACAGGTAAATTGTCATAAATACTGTTTCATGCAAGGTTTTTAAATAATTCTTTCTTTACATTTCCTTTTTAAAAGCATTACTCATCTTCTTCGTATGTACAGTCAGCTTCAATAATTCTCAGTTAATCCTTTTAAATAAATATATAACTAGTCTAGCTCAGCTGATATAGGTTACATATATTATTATATCCAAATATAAAGATGAGCTATTGTAAATGGCAGCGTACGAAAATTTGGCAAATGGAAGCAGACTCTACCTACATATTGCTTTAAATCTACTCTGAACGTTGTAGTGCAGTTTCTTTTGATGTAGAGATCCTTTTCATCGGTATTTTATTGAAGCACATGTGACATAGAATAAGATACATTGGAGTATTTTTTTTAAATTCTTCGCTATGCAAATTTTAAGTTTTATATACAAAAATAAAAAACACAGTTATGCCCCTTAAAAAGGCTACTAGACAAATTTCTATAATTAATTATTGGCTAATTTTATAAAATTAACTATTTCACTTTAATAAAGAACGGTTTAAACAAAAATAATTTGAACTAAGATTACATTAAAAATACTTGTTCAAAAGATAGACATTTGTGCTGATATTATGATAACACAAATCTTTTTAGGTTAGCAACGTTACGTTGTACCCTTCAGCATGGCGTCTTGCTGACTTATAGCTTCCTATTTATTGCTCCCACCCATTGACCCAGAAAACTGCACAGCGAACTTTTTTGCACCGTTCCTACATTCGCCATCAAATTAATAAGAACCCTAATTTTAAAATAGACCATTTTAAAAAACTTTGACAACACAATATCAGCCAGATGCACGCTATATTTCCCTTTTTTTGTAACTATAATAGTAAAATTGTGGTAATATCTATATCATATATAATAATTTATTGAGACTTTTTAGTATATTCAGACAAAATGAAAGTAAACGTGAGAGAATCGGCGTTTATCGGTAACGAATTTCTTGATCGATATTATGTACACGGAACGTTATGCGATCTTGTAGTATACGTTATTTCAATAACGAGTCTGATGCGCCCCCAAACGACCCTCGCACTCAGTCTACAGACTACTATTACAGTATATATAAGGTATCATTTGATTGACTCGAATATTCATAGGTGAATGAAGCGTGAAAGAGGAGGAATGGGAGAGAGATATTGTTATATATTGTGTCGACCCTGAATAATTGGACAGACGGAAGGGTCATGGCAATAAGAGATTATGTTACTTGATGCATAGAATAGATGAACATTATGTACGTACCTCGAGGATAAATCATTAGCTAATAATGGAATATGATAAAGACGAAATGTCCTAATAAGATGAAGCAATGTCCTTATTATTTTGTAACTTGCAAAAGAATAGACTAGAAAATTTAAGGCGCGCTTATATTTATATCTTGTAAATAGCGCAATGTATTTCAAAATTTATCGAGTAAATAATTATCTAATTAAATTCATCTCTTATTTTTGTATCAAACGATTTTGTTATGTAAAGAAATGGCCACCATCTTAACGAAGGCTAAAATTAAAGGTAATTGCAGTTGTGTGTTGTTTCAAAAGTTTAATATATAAGATTTAGTTAAATTTACACTACGGATATGGAATATCCGTAGCGGAATAAAGAATTGAAGAACATAAGTAGACTTTTCATCGCATGTAAAGTTACAATGACTTTCTTAAGATACTTTTTAAAAAGAAAGAAGATAAGAAAAAATGGGAGACATTCTTTTGATAACATCAAATATTATAAAAATTCAATTGTTTCATAAAAATCAAATTCAAATTGTTCTAAGACTACACATAAATTAAATAAGATTTAATCTTAGTAATGAAATAACATAAAAGAAACTACCTTTTTGTGTCAAACTAAAGGACAACTACGTTGAATTTTTTGGAAGCAACTTACTATTTCGTACAGTTAAAAATTTCGCGTTTCCTATACCATATTTTATATATATCTACTACACCAGATAAATAAAAAACCTAAAGTATTTAAAATGAATGAAAGTTCAAACGGTTCGAGTATTTTCAAGGAAATCCATCGTGTAAGCGTCCCGATCGCATATGAGACTGCGTCAACAAGTACTCTGTGTTCCCTCGCCCTCGGTTGAGATGATGGGGAGCGTGGGAGGCAGAGGGGAGGGTCGTGGTGGTGCGGAGGGTTGAGATTCAACTGGTGCAATGCGGCGTACCCCGTTCGCTCATCCCACTGTCCCGGTTTGTTTTTGCTATTGTATCTGCGGCGTACAGTTGGCACGCTAAGCGTTGATTTTGTTACGTTTCTTTTGTACCAGCACCTTAAATGAGGATCGCCTGGCTATTATTACCTTTTTTCAAAACTTACAGTTTACTAGAATGTTAGATTATTTAAGGTAAAATCGACTCGGAATTTGACCATCAACTGGATACAGAAACTAAAAATTATGCGTGCTGATGAGGCTTTTAATCTGTAACAATGTACAATATAGAAAGTTTTATAAAAGACTCCTACAGAGGCAAAATTCCTATCACAACACGGAATATCAAAAAATTATAAATTACATTCACTAATTCCATTTATTATTTTGTCGCGCCAGAATATCCCAAGTATGTGTATTTATTTTTCAAAAAAAAATTATGTTCTCTGTTATTTTGTAAAAAACCTTTTAACAAAATGAATACTTACTTAAATGAAACTAGCGTCTAATTAAATACTTCGTATATCTGATACGGAAAGAGGATCGAATGAAGCGACCGACGGCAACCTTTTAAGTTATTTCAAGAAACTTCGTTATAGCAAGGTATGGCTTCATGGAAATTAATACTTTATCTATAAAATTCAGCACATTTCTTTTATCATATTACGAAGAGTTGTGAAATCTATATTAACTTCTAATTTAACTGCACTAAAGTATTTAATTCATTCGAAGAATAATTTGTAAGGTGGTTAACAGAATTTGATCCCTACAACTATTGAACTACATAAGCTTATAGAAGATGGGCTGTTGGTAATAAACTTCATTCTATGATATTACATTGTTCATTTAACTGTAAGTTATAAGACGTGGTTTAGGAATTATAAATAATAAAATATATAATATATCTCGAATTCACCGGCATACACTTCAATTGTATAAAATAAATAGTATAATGATCTTCAGACATGCACTCACTCGGCTCTATATAGGTTGTTTAAGGACTGCTCCCGAAAACGAAGACAGGTGATAATACTCATGACACCTTTGATGAAGGGACGGAATAAAATTCGATCCTGACTAAAAAAGGACATATTTTTAACACTTTTTATTAGAGCAGGTGGTTCGCTGAAGAAGGAAAACGGGATAATGAAGGCGAAGTATGCCATTGAGTCAGTTGCACAGTTTGAGGTACGCCGTCATGCTTTTGGTAGGAAACCAAAACAGAGTGGTCACTCTCAAATCCTTTAGCGACATGCGGGATAACTTGCAACAATGTTGTAATTTCCTTATACGAGGGTAATGTCCGTAACAAGTTGCGAGAAGCTTACGATAATTCGCTGGCCATCGTGTCTGCTTGGGGTTCAATTTATTCCGAAAGTAACAAACCTTTTGCTGGTGGCTAATTAACGTGAGTAATTGAGGCATCTTGGATGATAACAGTGTCATGAATGGGCGGTACTTCCGGCCAACTTATGCAAAAATTGACGATAATAATCGTCCCAAGAAAACGACGTAATCCGTGAATATTTTTTTGAAGAAGGAGATCCTTAAGAGCCTAGAAACTCATTTTATCTCTAAACGCTTGAAAACGTTAAGCAGATGCTAAGCGTGCTGAGCGGCATCTTTAGAAAATATCACCATGTCATAGAAGTATAGAAAACAAAAGTTTAGGCTTCGAGTGTGCATTGATATACTGTTGAAAGGTTTGTTCTGAATAAATTCCGGCGAAGGCGTTGTATCACTCGTTTGTGGCCCAGGAAATGCATAATTATAGACTGAATTCGGTGTCATCATTGTTAATCCCGTCGGAGCAGTCGTAGTTCATACATCATAATCGCGTCTCTTATATATTTACTAGCTGACCCCGCAAACGTCGTTTTGCCACATAATAATAGGGGTTGTCTGTAGAGGGGTGAAAATTGGGGGTTGTATGTATTTTTATATGTTGTATCTTAAAAAAATGAATAAAAAGAAATTTCATCCAAAAATTAAAAAAAAAATTTAAGGGTGAACAACCCTTATCACTTAGGGAGATGAAAAATAGATGTTGTCCGATTCTCAGGCCTACTGAATAACTATATAAAATTTCAATTTCAGTCGAGCCGTTTCGGAGGAGTTCGATTACGCATACCGTGACACGAGAATTTTATATATTAGATATTCATCACGTCAATATAAAGGACTCACATTCGGTTTTTAATTCCGGCCATGACAACACAGTAAACAACGGCACAAGCTTACAAACTCTGTCATTAACTCTAATTTACACTTGAATAAAGAATAGCAATTTTCATCCAGAATATCGTCATAAATGCCATATAGAACGTTTTTCTATCTCTAAACGGTCATCTAAAAGTGCTAATAGTGTATAGCTTATGTAATAAGATTTTTAATAGTTCTTTTATTTGTTTACCACACTAAGGCTTATAAAAGTAACCCATTAAAAATAAACCATTCCATCATTAGTACCAGAAGTTAGTAGGTAAAATTATTAATGAAATGTATATAACTTGGTCGGGAATTTACTAATATCAGCAAATGTGTCTGGATCGCAATCTCACGACATTGTTTTTCTATGAAAATTTAAACGAAATGAAGCAACGAACATGAAAGAAATTATCTGTGTGATTATAAAAAGGAAACAACGGTAAATTTGTAGCTTTTAATATATTTAATACGTAAGTAGATAACTGCACTCAATTACTACACCACTGCGGGCTTGATGCGGTAATGTTTTCATGCTTCTCATGGCTATGTCTGCAATTTGGCACCTTTTCAATAGTATTATAGCAAATATAGAATATAATTTAGAGGTACATCGATTTGCAGACTAGTCTTGACTGTCTTAAACTATAAGATGATGCAATCATATCACATCACGTCTAAACCACCACACTACCTAGATTGTTTCCAGAGAACTATGATAAAATCAAATTATATTCGGTAATAATAAAGACAATTATTATTTCACATCTATTAAGTATTCCATTAGTATCATGTCGGCTGTTGAATAAGTTTGTATAAAATATAGATCCGAATAATATTCTGAACTCGACAATTGACAGGATGATATGCAAGAGGGAGAGTTATTTTTGGAAATTAGACACAGGCAGCTTACAATGCATTTACATTATTTGAAATTTGACACTCGTACTATTAGGTACTTCGGTTAAATTATTTATGAAATTCGGCAACATTGACTTTATTAACGTTTTGGCGAATCTATTACTTTATGTTATTAAGTACAGTGTTAGGAATTACGAAGTCAATTGTTATGTTATTAAGTAGGTTATAGTATTTTAAGTGTGGGTCTCCCCCTTTCGTAGTTAATCTGCTGACGAGCCGAATAGACTAGGATGGAATACACACTAAAACCTTCATCCCCGGAATCATGATTACGAAACTGCCATGACCCCGGTGGTAAGTAGATTGTATTATAGATAGAGAGACATGGTCAAGTAATTTCAATAAAAAACAATTAACATGTATCATACGTTACTTACTTTAAGTCATTTATCGTTATACAATACGACATTCAGCTACTAAATTTGTTCTACCTGTATGAGATTATGTTTTTGATATTGAATAATATATAACTTTTTTGATAGTATGTATTTGTTACATGTATCATTAACTAAATTCATAAATACTTACCATTTATAGC
Organism: Hebomoia glaucippe; assembly: GCA_025727935.1. NCBI lineage: Eukaryota > Metazoa > Arthropoda > Insecta > Lepidoptera > Pieridae > Hebomoia > Hebomoia glaucippe. The sequence continues at coordinate 3,216,803 of JAOSYY010000008.1, forward strand.
TAAATAAGTCCATAAGATTTTTGAAAGCTTAGATGTTTTGTAATTTCAAGACATTGTTCTTTTTATACCATTATAAAGAGAACACTGGCAACTATTGAAACTTAGACCTGTTGAATTCACTTAACGAGCTTTGAGAGTTGAACTACGTCTGCCAGAGTCGAAGTTACGAGTTACAAGAGCCTTTATGATTTTATTCATACAAATAGGATATTGTAAACGAGGCACGATTGTTTGTGAAAATCGATTTAACAAGATAGACTGAGGGGAGGGTAACGTTTTGAACAAATTGAGCGGCGGGCAGTATTCTGGAATATTGCGTATAGTCTCCTTCTTTCATCAAAATCTGTCTAATTAATTTTATTTTTTATGCGATAGGAAGACAAATGAGCATACAGTTCACTTATGTTAAGCAATTTCATTGCCCATGGACACCTCCAAGATCAGTAATCTAGAAGACGCATTGCCAACCTTAACGCCTTCTTTCATTTTTATTTCGAGTATTCGGAAATTCATAAGAATATTTATTTTTATAACGTTAAGTAAATAGAACATATATTATATCTATATACAAAAAATGAGTGTGTCGCTGTCTGTGTATGGAAGATATATGAGAAAATCTATTATTGGGGGTCTTCATTAACGAAATAGAACCCAAAAAACAAGTTTTAGAGATTTTGTGTGTTTGTCTGTGCGTTTTTGCGAGTAAATCTCAGAAACGGCTTAACCGACTCGGATACAGTTTTCACTACTATACTGTAGTAAATTTTACTTAAGTCTTAGTGTTTATTTTTTTCAAAAAAGTTATAGGAATTTAAAGAATCGCGTTGAGTAATCTTCGGCAAATAGGTATCGGACAACTTTTCAGGGACATTCGCTGAAAGTTAATCAACAATATATTATGGTCTATAAAACTATGATTAATGAATATGTATACTAAGCCAAGAAGTGGATAAATTATTTTTCTGTCATTTATCATTACCAATATATGTTGACCTTTAAATCTATATGATGAATCATAGTGAAAAGAGTTCAGCTTATGCTTGTGATCGTGGGTGTCAGTGTGTATTTTAAATATGTACTTAAATGCATTGCCCTAAAATTGACAAGGATTATAGAAATAATTATTTACGCTACTTATAACAGAAAGAATTTATAAATTTTGTTTGTCTGTCTGTTTGTGCCGGCTAATCTTTAAAACGGTAATACCCGTTTTCGAATGGACTTGCAGATAGCTGCTAGTATAGCGCGAGATATTGATTACTTTTTCACATAACAGAGTTCACGTTTTACATCCCGTGTCTATATTTAAAGTACTAGATGTGGTTGACAAAATCTTAGTAGTAAGAAAGTGTAATAGAAGTAGTTGGCAGAAGCTAGTATATAAATATGTACGATATATTATTCAAGCAACAATATAGCTCCGCATCTCAAAGAAAATGCTTAACACGAAATTGTGTATAGCGTCCTTCATTCTTCATGAAAACAAAAGGGGGTGTAGCTTTTAAGAGCTTCCCTGTCGCTCTCGCACTAATCCGAACTTGCCACCAAATTTCATTTACTTTATTTGAAATACGACAAGCTGTTTAAGCCATAAACTTTATACACATTCGCTGTGACTCCGAGTTTCGTTAATTTATCGAAGCTAGAGTCAAATCTATTGGATGGATATTAACTACTATGGCATAAAACAGTTTTTATTTATTACCACCATTTTAGAAGTTATAATTTATTTATTTAAAATTGTCTATGCGTTATGTTTAATCAACATCAATTATAGAAAGCTTAAATCTATATAAATAAATGAAATCGAAATGTCTGTGTGTAATATCAAAATATGTATCAGCTTTTGAAATACAAATGAAAATATACACGGTACTTGTAGTATAAACACAATTTATAATTATTATTTCTGTCTATGTTTGAATGTTTGTTTGTTTATTTCGGCTAACCTCCAAAACAGTTTGGCCGATTTTAATGGTACTTTCATTTACTGATAGCTGATATTTTAGAACGTAATTATTATTATCATTGTAATTGTAATTTTAGAAAACTAATTAGACTTCCACCCAAAAATGATTAAGGTCATGGAATTCGCTTGGTCAGTTTTAGCCGAAAACGGCTAAATTTATTAGGCTTTTTGTCTATAAAATAAATTTCTACATAAAACTACCAAGGTTGACCCTGCGGGGCACAACTGTTATTAATAAAACTCACAAACTAATATTATAGTATCTACTTGTAAGAATTAATACAATGAATATTATAATTATTAAATAATATATTTCTACTTCAATTATTCGAAAATAATACTTTTAGCTCGAATGGAAACCTTGCTTTCATATTGTACGTTCCCGACACTATAGACAGTTGTACTATTTGTTAATATTTGAAAATGAATCTTTCATGCGCAGTAGTAGTTTTGACCGTTTTATTATTTACAGAAGTTGCGGTGAAAACTGTGGACTGTAGTCTATTAAAAATTAAAAATACATTGTAAACGAAACAGCCACTGGTTGATATAGGCGCGCTACAGGTTGCCTTCGTAAATTATTAACGGACCCAGAATAACTCTTGTAAACTCAGGGGGCTCTCACACTCTAACTCTGCGCCTTCCACCCTCTAGTTATGTATATACCTGATTGGAATGCACCTAAAGGGTTTTGTGAAAGGCCCCCATCGACGCGGCGCGGCGGTTCCTTTCAGTAGAGATTTCTGCGAAACAGTATAAGTGCCGGCTCTTGATAATTGAGTTTTCATTTACGTACATAATATCGTATATAGAACATGTAGATGTCTGTACCATCAGTAACCAGTAACCAGTACTGGAATGTTTAGTTTCAGTACAGTACGTGAAAAGTGTTGGTGAATAAAAACGTTTTCTGCGTATTATACAGGATTGCTGACAATTTTTATTTTCCAGGTTACACCGAGGAGCAGCCTTCCACGCAGTTCACCGCACAGCTTCCAAGCGAGGTGAGCCAGGCTCCCCCCGGCCCCTCTCAGCCGGCGTCTCCGCCACTCTCCTACGCTCTTCTACAAATCTCCACCTCTGACTCGACAGAAACGCCTTTCATCCAAGTAGATCTTCAATCTTCACCTGTTTCCCCTCCTCCGCCACCGGCGAGCGGCAAATCGAATTCGTTATGCTATACGAGTAGCGGCACATTACTCTCACTCCCTCCTAAGAAAAAGGATATCTATCGTCCGTACTGCTTAGGAGATCGCGCTTACCTACAACGTCCGGAAGAAGATCTGAATGCGGCTCACGCCATTCTAGATTTGAGTCAGCATGCAGTATTCCTAACCACACCCCCACGTGCTGAGCCCTCGCCTCCTTCGCCCCCTCCACCACCACCAGCCCCAGAACCTGAACCAGAGCCGGAACCCGAACTTGAACAAGAACCCTCGCAAGAACAATCCGAACGACCTCGAGAGACAGTCGCCTATACTTACGACGCATTCTTCGTTAGCGACGGTCGGTCCAGACGGCGAAGTTATGCCACTGCACCTGTCGAGAGTGCTCAAGAACCAACTGAACAGAGGTCAAAGTATACATGCAGTGAATGCGGAAAGCGCTATGCAACTTCCTCCAATCTTTCCCGACACAAACAGACTCACCGTAGCCTTGACTCAGTCGCGGCAAAGCGTTGTAGAGAATGTGGCAAAGCGTATGTCTCTATGCCGGCCCTGGCTATGCACATTTTAACTCACCAATTGTCACACGTGTGCGGCGTCTGTGGGAAACTATTTTCTCGGCCATGGTTACTGCAGGGCCACCTGCGCTCTCACACTGGCGAGAAGCCTTACGGTTGCGCGCATTGCGGTAAAGCTTTCGCAGATCGTTCCAATTTGCGTGCACACATGCAGACTCATTCCTCTGATAAAAACTTCGAGTGCACACGATGTCATAAAACCTTTGCGCTAAAAAGCTACCTCAATAAACATCAAGAATCGGCTTGTGTTCGAGAGGATGATCCATCGTCACCTGATGCGCCCGCCTCTGCATCAGAATAAACAAGTGTTGCTATAGTAACTAGGGACCGTTACAACCGCCATTTTGGTTCACTCTTACTCGATAACGTAAAGTATTAATATGAATTTAGTTCATTAGCATAAAATAAAATTATAAATTATTATTAAATAAGAGGCCCCGCGGCCGGTCCGGCGCGAAGTCGACCGGCCTGTGAGTGTCGCAATCGAGCAACGTTTCGCAAACAACGAATCACGTACGACCCCGTAGTGCCGCAAATGCGGCGTTAGGCTGCGGCGACAGACGTCCTGTTAAGCATTAACATTAAACATGTACATATGATCGTCGATAAATATACCCGACGTATATACATAGAAATAATGAATATGAATGAAATTAATATCTTTTGTAGGTGATTTTTACAACCGCAACGTAGGTTAGAAAGTATCACGGTGTAAGTTTAGTATGAGGATGCGCGTGAAGCTCGTTTGTTGACGGAGTCGGAGCGCCCGGGCGCGCCGCGTCGTCCGTCGGTGAGGAATTTGCCGAAACTTTCCGTCCGAAGCTCCGCATACGTCGCCGCGCCCGCCCGCCTCACAGTAAGCATCGTCCAGCTGGCATCACAACTCCCTTAGGCAACCCACTTACACTGCTGATCACTCCGTGCAACACATTAAAAAACGTCCAATAAATTTAACAATATGAGACCACAAAACTTGCTGCTGGAAGTGTGGACCTCTATTGTGCGTACAAGTCACACGGGTTCATCCCGATCCAGCGATCAATCCTAATCTATAATAGCACAAGGCAAGTTTCCTACATTACCATTCATTTTCTAACTAGTTTTAAAGCTTCAATGTATGTTAGACAAATGTATCGTATTGTTGCTTTCAATAATTTGCTTTGGTTTTTAATAAAGAAAAGAAATATATATACATATATATAATTTTTTCTTATTTAATTGAATATTGGAGTAATCAGTTTAAACATTTGCCATTAACGATAGAGGATTTGTTAATTTGTATATCGATATGTTTTGAGACGTGTAGTAGTACGATTGAAATTACTTATACTGTGTCTAGGTGGAGTTGTGATACTGTTTAGATATGTGTACTGTGACGTCCGCCCCGCCACAGTGCCTTATGGGCGACCACGCGCCCCACCCGTCCCGCTTCAGTTACCCTTCAACCTACATTTCCTCTTGTTGCCGTACTGCAAATATTTCTCATTCCCTGGCATACCGGTGACGGTTTCATTGTCGGAATAACCTCAGAAAAAATAACCTCAACTCATAACGTAAGACATTTGAAACGATTTTTATATATATAATTAAAGCGTAAATAAATTATTCATATAATTTAAACAGTAAATTGCAGTTCAGAAATCCCGACGCATTGCAAAAAAATATGTACATGAATAAAATCGTTTCAATAAATGATGGGATTAAATTTTTCGGGCAACTGGCGGGCGCACTAGCGACGTAGTTGTAAGGGACGGGCAGCGCCGTAGTACGCAGCGAGCATGCCTTTAGATTGAGAGTGTGTTATTAGCGAAGAGTAAAGTGTAACTGGCAATAACATTACTTAGCGTAAGATAGATTTAGATTAGGTTAAAGAGACGAGCACGAGGTGCTCGGTAAGAATGGGGTATTCGAAAAGCAATAATAATGTAGGCACTAAATAAGTCACACCGCAGTCGATAGACGCAGCAGACTTAATAATTATTCTATTCCTGTAGCAAACCTTAGCTCTTGTAGACTGAGTGTAGCGACGGCCTCATGGTGTACCTTATATACGTTACTGCGTTTTCAAGCGACCAATTTGCAAAAAAGACTATTAGTGGTATGCACATAGATTAATCGAAGTAGATTAGGTCGTAATAAAGATTATCCGCGTGGCCGTCGCTTGGCTGTTTCCATTCATATAATATTGTCTAGGTAGTGCCTCGCGTGTCAATTTGTTCTTAATGAATTTCTTTAATCCTGTCAATTAAGAGAGCGTCTCTGTAATAGATCTACGTATGTTACGACTAGCTTCGTATGGAACAAAAACGTCAATTCCTAATTTGTCATAATTTTTTATTTCAAATTGAAAATTTAATTATAGTGATTGAAACATGACAAATTTGTTTTCTAAATCAAATCTACCAGTTTTACTTATCAAATATGATGAATTTATTATCAAAATAAAGCATATTACTATTATTGCCTTTTGCCGATAACTTACCCAGTGGGGACTAATTTTTTGAAGTGGTTGACGATGAACCAATTCAATAGTTAGTGAACCCAAATTATTTTAAACAAAAATGTCAGTTGAATTTACATTCATAGTAATGACATCTATATACATAGATAGAGTTAATTAAACAAAGGTTGCGCGTCATAAGCAATATAATGTAAATCGATAAGCAATACTAGGGTAGGATTGATGTAG
>JAOSYY010000008.1:3223304-3246305 GCA_025727935.1 Hebomoia glaucippe
GTGGTTTAAAATTAAGTAGTTTTCTAGACGTTTTTGGTGCTTTGGAGTACAGTATTGATCGAATCTGACATCGAATTTTAAGGTAATTCATGATTCAATTGTGATAATTTTATTTCTAAATTTATATTACAATATGTTAAAGTAGTGCATAAGTTTTATTTTTAAACAATTATCTCTCTTTTAGTTCATTTGTACCTTTTGAATTTCTAACTCACTATTATGAAGAGATTATGTACTCCTATGCATTTTCTTTATATAATATTTAACATTATAGATATAGGTTTTTTAGTGTAAAGCGAGTATGATATGGCTTTTCAAAAAAATGATAAAAAACGAGAAAATATTTTGTTCAAATATTTATACTAACGTTATTGTAGTTGTAGCTACTTATTAAATAAGCGATCGTTTTAGCAAATCTAATTTAACGAAGGTAAAGAAATATATACAAAGTCATATACCAACAATTAATTAATGTAAATATTTCCATATGTACCAAATTACCTTCTTTACAATTTTTGTAGGTGTAGGTGTCAAATATTTGGAATAACCTATTTATGTAGTTAGTAATCTAAGTAATCGTAACTTAAGTTGCATTGATAATGTTTTAAATGAATTGCTCGGGTTATAAAATTTTATTTTAATAAGCTACGATGATTTACCGTAGAGTGGTAATCAAATTTATTCAGTTTCATCAATAATTTTATATAAATTAATGGAAGTATTTTTTATATTATGTTTTATCTAATAACTACCTAACACTACGTATTAATGTATTTTAGCAGGTAGTGTTAAGTAGACTACTGCCTAGTCATCGATTTCGCCTAAAATAAAATTACATAAATGATAATCTAAAAATTATTGAGGATATATTTTTGGCGCTATTGCACAAGTAGTATGTACTATCTAACAAGTGTGTATTTTTTAATACATACTTTAGTCATACTATAAATTAATTAGTTGCATTATCATGTTCATATGTTGTCAAAATGAAGAAATCGCTGTTAAAGTGACATAATTTGTTGTGCTAGTAATGTTTGATTTATTCATCAACAAAGTAGGTAATTTGAAAACTGCCGGAGAAGCTAAAGAAAATACAAAGAAAACAGGCTCGTCCATTGTGCTTACTCGTAGCAGAAAGTATTTTTAAATGCGAATGTAAAAAATATTTATCGAATTCTATAAATTGCTTGTTGTAGACGATTTAGGCACATCTACAATAACGGTTTATACGCAGCCTCTTTAGAAATAATATCAAAATATATTATGTCAACGAAAATTCCGCACTAAATTTAACCTGTCGTAAACAAGGTGTAAACTTACGATTCGCTAATTTAATATAACACTTCTATATTTTTCGTATAAACATCGATTAGTTTCTATTGTCGCTGACTGAAAGCCTTACATAATGTTAGGTAAATACTTTCCTGGGAGTATGTACCTAAACGAAGTTCTAATACATAAGCAAAGATTCTAAGGATATTACGAATATTATACTTATACCGTGATTAAACACAAGAAACTGCTACCATGATGTTCTAAATTCAAATAATAGTGATACAATACATTGTCCAAAAAGTAATAAACAAGCAATAACATTTTCAATTACCTATTTTAATATTAGATTAAGTTTAGGTTTAAAAAAATAATGTAACAAAACGAGAAGCAATATTACCTAGTATTAATTTAGATTAGGGACTAGGAAGTGATACAAACTCACGCATGCAAACAGTTGCTATACTTATAATTAGACTGCAGTCAGTGATACACGTAGTCATGTATGTAATTCGCAGAGCAATACTTTTCACTTTAAAAAGGTTAGTTGTTAATGGTTATTATACACAAATATAGTAAATTAATAAGATTTAGGTTAGCTTTGTAGTTTTGAAGAGAGAACACCAATCAAAATAAGTATAGATTTAAAGTATTTACAAATTAAGTAATCCCCTTTTTGATTCATACGCAAAAAGCTTCAATAAAAACACACTATTATAGTATTATCTTGTAGATAACAAATTGTAGAGTCCCTTCGTATACTTTGATTATTAATTGCATATTTGCTAATCTACTTTTTCCTTTATTTTTATTTTTACTGTCCATAAAATCCTTCGTAATCTATGCATATTTTTGTTGACGATATGTCACACAATCTTTGGTATATTTATATGTAGATATTTATTATATATTTTAGTCTATCTTTAAAGATGACTAACGAGATAATTAGCACGTTATGTGAGTTTAACATATTTTGATTATATTAAATTCAGAAAATGATGAAAGTATAGTGTGTTTTTATTGATTATGAAATTTTATTACAAATCAATAAAAACTGTACGAAAAAAGAAAGAACTAGAATTAAATCAAAATTTTTAAAGTTTTCCAATATAAAATCTAAATTAAATAAACTGCATGCCTTGTGGTCGGAATGCAGGCAAAATGTATAACAATTAATTGTTGTTTAATATCATTCTCTACTTTAAACTATTTATATTATTGTTTGTCTCCCACAGCTATGCCTCTGTAGGAGATAACAGGAGTCTTCCAGTACTGGTATCTTCCTTAGAGGGTAAAATTATTATACTAAATTCTTCATTTTAATTGTCTACTCTTGTGTAAAGTTTTTGATCAGAGGCTCAATAAATTATAAATTTATTCTTCTCATTCCACGTTCTCATGCTCTATGTAAACATAGCAATATATAATAACCGGTGAAGCAACAACACCCAAATTTAGAACTAATATTATTTTCTCTTAGCTCTGTCTTCTTCAAATTTTGTAGATATATTGCACTTAGTTTCGATAACTTTAAGATTCTTATAAAGCTATAAAAAAAATATCGTTTTCACAATTGATTTAGGTTGAAATGTTTTCGTTACCTTCTCATATTTCAATACTTATTTTAATAGACTAAAAAATGTCTGAAATTGATTGTAGCAGTCGCCTAAAAACTCTATTTTGTTTTTTACAATATCACCTCGGGTTTGCAGTTTATTTTTGATATTTATTTATAGGTTATTCGACTACATTTTAAAACACTATCCATTTTTATTAATAACAATGCTACTTACATGTCCTGAAAATATTATGTCCTAGTTATGGGTATTAAGAAGACACACGATGAACTTCCTATATATAGACTTAATAAATTATTTTAGCCGTTACGTATCGCTAAGGTAATTCGAAAGCAATAAAGTGACAACGACAGCAAAGTAATCGAAATTTTACAACGAATTGTTTTTATTGTCTAGGTTTAAAGTCAGCCAACCATATATTATAATAATATTTTTATAGTGTTAATTGTGTTTTGACTATGTGTAATATTATGTCGAAACACCAATGTATTTGGTATCGGTGGTGTAATCGGTGAAATGTTCATTATTTGCATAGAAATTATTTTGCGGTTATACGCAAGATTTTACCGCTTCTTTCATACGATATTTACCCAACACTGCATAGAATTTAGGCACATTAAGTATTTAGCATTTTTTAATGAAATCATACCATTAGATTTAGGAAATGACGTCATTTAAATGATGGAATGATTAGTAGACATGTGAAAGTGGTAGGAGTATACCTATTTAGCTGAAGATATAATGCGCATGCGGTATCAGATTGGAGACAATTGTATAATAGTTAGTTGACTTAGCATTTCTGGATATCCATTCTGTCTACTATACTTGCATAAATATATGCTGTTAGGATAGGAATTGCTCCGTGTAAGAGAGCATCATATTATCATTCACTCAGACGTCGAAAATAATAGTTAATCCTAACAGCATTGCGAATAATTATTGAATACCAAAAATATAATTGTTTTATTAAGGGCCACCTTTTCATTATTAAATGTTTTGCAAATACAGTAGTATTGGAAAATATAAAGTGTACACGGTGTGTAGTAACTTCAACGAAATGAAATAAAGTAAATAACGTTTCAGGGCTTCACAACATTTTTACTGCAAATAAGTTAATAATAATTGAAAAACTGATCAGTGTTTTTGATCCAAAAAGGTAATAAGTTATAGAAAAACAAGTTATCATCTAAAATATTAAAATAAACGCCGCATTAAATTTATTTGTTAAATGTGCCTCCCATGTATATAATACCGTTTCTAAAATGTTTACTGCCATCATGATTTCTTCACACTCATAAAATAGGCGAACATGCCCAAGAGACGTTGGATCAAATGTTGACATATAATACGGATCGCTTCTTTGTATCATAAAATATAACGCTAGTCGTTTTTGATGATATTGTGTTGGTTCAACAGATAAATTAATCGTTCACGGTCACACGACAACTTAGTAAAAATAAGTTATTTACATTCTTTATCACGTCTCAATGACAAATAAATAATAATTAAAATGGCGGCCCAGGGATTTTGAAATCGAATAGAATTATTATCACATTGAAAACCTACGAGTCACTGTCGATAATAATCAAAGTAATGGAGAAAAAACTGTAACCATCGATGAAAATGATTTTTTTACGAAGGTTAAAATTTTTTAAAGTAATATTATACATCCATTCCACATGATATATATACATATATTTTTACATTCAAATTGAGTACCGGGTTTCGTAGCTTTTTCATTCTTTCGCCTAGCGCCATTCCAATAGTACTGACGACGAATATGTTGTATTCTTAAGTCGATCTCAATAATTCACAACAACATACATTATGGAGTTGGTATTAAGCGGCTAGGGCTAGGAAGAAAATCTTCGTAAAGCAACGGGTCAGTTACATATTTATATACCTTATTACTTAGATACCACGAACTAGTATAAAGTTCCAAATTATATTCCCACTAAGTTTCCTCTGAAAGTAACTATCCTAGATATTAGTCAACTTAAATGAATTGTAATCGTTTAGACGTAGCGAGTCAATTTTTTGAATTCAATTAATCCTTCCTTATAAGCAATTACTTACCAAAGTACCTACAGATTTAGTAATAACATTGCGTGTATTTACTTACATTAAAAACATATATTATAACTTGATATATTATGTATATTGTGAAATAATATTAGACGAAAAAAGTCCTTGTAACGAGTACATAACTTAAGAGTAAGCAAATTGAATATACCTAATCTTTGAAACAGATATATATTGCATTTTGAACTCAGTATTAAAATAGTATAAACCATTTAAATCGGGCCATCATATGTTCTGAATATACGTTTATGGACCTCCTTATAAACGATTGATATTGTTTTGTTTAGATTTAAATATTGGCCATAGTACCTTCCAAAATATCTTAAGTCTTTCCAAAAAGGTTATTCGTTAAATCGATCTTACATTGTCTACCTAACTAATTCTGTATTAAACACTACGAGTATGATATAAGTATATAGGGTCCACTACGTTTTAGTTAACTAACGTAGGTGCCGTAGTTGTAATGCGTACTGCGTTTATTTTAGGTATGATTAATAAAATTTGTCATTTGGTTCCAATACAATACCTTTATAATTTTTGCATATAACAATAATCTCTACTCGTTAGATGTTTAACGAATAAACTTAAAAGTTGCACAAATAGTTTTTCTTTCATAATTTTGTGATAACTTGATTGAAGTTAATTAAGCTCCAAAAACTAAAATTATCCATATTTAAGATTGTGTATGAAAACATTGAAGTACAAAATATTCTTATAATCATGTTTTTATTCCTGTTTCTACAGAACGAGTTACAACTCACGACGATACTATGGTCATCATTTATGACTTAAGTCACGTTTCCTTGTGAGTTTATACCTATTTTTAATTTATAGCAAGTGTTTTTTAGTTTTATTTAGGTTTAAGGGCAGATTGAGTTCTGAAAAAAGGTCTTTTGTTCTTTAAATATACTATACTGTAATAAAAAGTCTTTTATTTAGCCATATTATTTCATCCTCCTTGACTAGAACTAGTATAATGATATATTTTATTTAACCATTGAGATGTTGTTATTTTATCATTTCATTCACTTTGAAGAAGTTATTCAAAGCGGATCGTTAACTTTAGTAATAAAACAATATCTATTAATCTATTTAACCCTACGATTAATACTTATGCAATAGCATTTATACGTCAATTCTATTAATAAATGATTATGCACATGTGTGAGCCGTTTGCTATTACTATTCGATTTACTTTAGCTTTTCATCATATTTGGAGCTAATTGGTTTCGATATGAACATGCTTTTAAAACAGAAGAAAATTGACGTATGAACAAATGTTTATAGTAATCATAATAAAAATTAAAGAACTACAGCTAGGAATCGTACCCGAAACCTTTGATATAGTGTAAGTTACACTTCATTATCCCTTGATCAATTTAGTAATTTCCCAAAAGCTTTTATTCAAAATAGATGTTAACTATGCATAAGACGGACCTTCTGTGGCTAAAGAATCACTTACTTCCATAAATACGTACGAGATTGTATTAAAAGCTTAATATTACTTTCGGTTTTTCACACAATAGAGATACTTAATACAGTGCCCTTCTTGCAATTATAATGTACTGAAATACAACTCAGTAATAAATATTAGCTACTTTTTAAATCAGATTTGTAATTTAATACTGAATTTCTGTTAAAAGGTTTTAATTTATTTGAAGTTAAAGAGTCAAGCGCTTTTACAGGAATAATAAAAATACACTAAATGATTAGCAGCACTTTATTGAATTGCGCAATACAAACAAGATAAAATTTACACTAATTCAAATCGATTACAGCTGATAAACTCCTCTCTTGAATTTAACAAATTAATAATTCCACACATTTGGTACTAAAAGTAGTACTTATTACTAAAATAATCTTAAATCATGTTTTGATGTCACAGAAATTAAACAAACATGTCAAAAAATCAAATATACAAATGTCTATTCTAATTCGATTAAAATAATAAAACAAAAAAAATCATAAAATAATCAAATAATCACATTTTTATAACTGAATAAAAATAGTAATGAAATACATAAAAAAAATCTGTAATAAAGATCAACGAGAATAATTAATAATTCCACACATTTGGTACTAAAAGTAGTACTTATTCCTAAAATAATCTCAAATCATGTTTTGATGTCACAGAAATTAAAATTACATGTCAAAAAATCAAATATACAAATGTCTATTCTAATTCAATTAAAATATTAAAACAAAAAAATCATAAAATAATCACATTTTATAACTGAATAAAAATAGTAATGAAATACATAAAAAATCTGTAACAAAGATCAACGAGCGTTTTGCAATTTTGATGCTGTCTCTTAATCTTAGAGCCATATTGCTCCCTAAATAATACAAATTACATTAATTCCATTCTTAACAAAGACATCGGTAGGAGTGACTACTCAATTTATCGAAACGTTACCAATTCCTTCAATGTTATCATAAGATATTTCTATACTTTAAATCACTTTCATAAGATTAAGAGACAGCATCAATGTTTGATAAAGTCCATCGCATTGTAATTTAGTATGAATAAATAAGCTGTAAGACTTATAATTCTCATCTTATTAAACTAAATAATGCCCACAACAGAATTGCGCCTTATGAAAGCAATGCATTAATTATACTTTTATCCTCGGCATTATTATAGCTCCGTGATTCGCAAACACTACACGCTTACCTAATTATCCTAAGTCGTTTCTATCTGACTAGGTTTGATAGCAAAATATGCTGTATTTATTTAAAATGGATATTGGCATAGATGTCTAATTGATCAAATAAATATTGTAAAAATAAAAAATAATTTTAAAATAATAGAAATATCAAGACTTATTTAAATCCTGGTTAGGATGCGTTTTGTTTTACACACTAATATTTTGAACATACATATGATTTTACACAAACCAATAAAATATTCCACTAGCGCATTCGCTAATTACGTTAATAATATTATCTATATATTGCCCCTTCGGTAATTACGTCAATTTATTGTGTTGCTTTCCCTGTATGTAAATCAAAACACTCACTAAAAAGGCGGTAGATACAGAAAAGTTAAAGAAGTCATATACTTAACTTTGCACCATCGGACATATAAAGTATAAACACTTGACCTAACAAACTTGCACTTAAATTATTAATGTAAAAGACGGATTACTTATGGCTGTAAAGTTTTGTGCTATTGTTTTGCAAAGGGGGTAATAATTTTATTATATTGTGTCAAAACGGTTTTGCTGGCCAAACATCTTACGAAATCTTCTAAAGAGCGATATATTAGACTACCGACGATCAATATCACAAGCTGTATAGTATATCGAGTAATATTTACTTAGACTTAAACAACAGTAATCATTGTGATGCAGACGATAACCACAGCCCGAATGATTAAAGTACTAAATGAAAAAAATTGCACACTATCATGTGATTCGTCTCGTGGTTATAAAAAATGAATTCACACTACTTACTAACTAGACCTACTAAAATGAAATATTTGGTGGTTATATCTTGTACATTATTCCTAAATGAGATTAATTTTATTAACGAAATAGATAAATTCATTACATTTTGTACGCAAAATGCGCTTAAATATATCAGCGATATAATACATTAATTAATATGGTAAATTACAAATAAAGCGCTAGTGTTTGGCGCAATTAAAGCAAAAACAATAGCTATAATTATAATAATCTATATTACCAAAAATCTTAAGTGTCCATGAGCCGTGCACTGATGAGTCAGAATAACCAATGACGTGTTTGACGTGTGTTGACATGTGTACGAGTGAATAAGATATGGTCGAGTGATGATTTTCAATCTAAACGTGGACACAGTAGCTTCTAATTAACAATAATTTTCTTAAATCATGAGAACCATCTGTATAAGGTGTAATGCAATCTCGGAAGATATTCGAGCACCAAATACCTAAACGTCAGTTATTTTACTAAAGATATAAAATACAATGCTGAAAAATCTACTAGTGTATCCACGATAGGAAGACGACGGGTATCTATAAACGGATTTTAATGGACCAACTTTAGGATAATCAAATTCAATGCCTATACTTGCTAAATGCAAGCAAATTACCAACACCACTAAAAAGTTAGGGAATTCCGTAAAATCCATTTTAAATGCCAATTGATTGGGGAAAGGACAACTTTATATGTATATATTTATATGATAATATGTAATCTAAAAGTCATTTCAATCTTTCCTGTTACGCTACAATCCCCAATCTGAGATATCCCATTATTCGTTATTTTTCACCACGCTACCGATTTACCTTATGTGTTGTAGGCGATAGCGGGTTTCGCGGACGTACACACGTAAACATAATCTGACTCTGAATCGACGCGTGCGCGGCTGGCCCTACGTTAGGCGGTCGCCACTTGCCATACGATCAAGTGGCTCTTGGTGGCTCGTTCGACAAACGAACTATGGCCGCTCGAAGATCCGTCCTCAGCTACAACAACGCTGTCCTCCATTTCTGAATCAGCTGCACAAATAACATGTAACATTAGACACGTATCATAACTGCTGTCTACAAAAGTTGGATAGTGTCTACTAAACTAGCTGGTTAGTTTACAAATGTGGTATTCAAAAACGCGCCCGTTTATATGTAGCAATAATGAAACAAATCAAATCATGTTTCTTCTAAAACTACTGTGTGTCATTTTTTGGCCTAGTTCATTTTATTCAGAATAATAATAGTTCTATAAATGTATAATATAATAAGATGTAAATGTATTGAGAAGTATATATTTTATCATCGTTCTCTCTATCTATTCTTTATATATTTATTCAATAAATATTTTCGACATTTTTGCAAAGCTGTTTCAGAAATGGACTCAAATTGTGACATCATAACTAAAAAAATGCTATAAAATGAAAGTGTGGCGAGGTAAATCTTAAGCGTAGCTACTTATGAAGAATAACTTATAGTTCGTAATCAGAAAGCTGATAAGGACTATTTTGTACAGCGATTTTAGACTATTTCTTTTTTTGAAATTGTGCTTGTGTGATTTTGGGCGCGTTTTTTTGCAAAATGCATGTTTCAATGTTAAACAAGTACATATCAATTCCACATTCCTATTAAAAAAATCACCTTATAATATATTTATTAGAACACACACACAAAACTACTTATCAAAAATTTCCCATAATTTATGTTCAATAGCTTTTCGCAAAATCTGCCTAAATACTCCGATTTAATTGTCAAAACAAAAGACTTAAAATATACTCACATTCACTACTTCACATATTGAATACGAGACTAAGCTATTATAAATTCCTAGAATATAAGGGAAATCTTTATGGTACGACGTTAACGAGTGAACATGTTACAATTTTTATATTTTTAAAAAGCTTTAGCATAGCAATATACAGAATAGCTTATAAATATATTGATTAGTACAAAAATTAATTACACTACACTTGTTTAATATGTTGTATCTTAGAAAGTTTATGTGAGGTTCATTGAAATAAAATACTGTTCAAAAGGATTTATGCGCGTTTTACTGTTTAAATCTAATAAATGTTTGATCCTGAGTTTGCAAGGTCAAAGTTGAAGTGTCAAACAAGTAATATAGAATTACATTACTAAGCAAACACTATTTTATTCCAACACAATTTTTTGTATCTTTGTAAATAACAAAATCGGCAAACTTCACCAGCGGATTATCAGCATTCATATGTAAGCTATAGGAAATAAAGGAAGGTAACCTTAGGTAAAAGGTAAACAAGGCATTGATGACATTCAAGACACACAAACTTTTGTTGATACATAAAACATTGTATGCAAAGTTTGCATTTAAAATTTTTAGTATGGGGAAGCATAAGCCACAACGTGATGAGTCAAGTTAATCTTATTTAAAATTAGTAAATACGTAAGCATATGAAAATAGGATAGGAGTGATCATCAACGATATGAATGGTGTAAATTTAATATATATATCCCGACTAATCTAACGAGTAAGTATGTTCATATATGTAAAAATCCGTTTGTATGATAAAAATAAATTGATATATACTTATGGTTTCGATTCCCTTCAGCTTTTTTATGTTTACATTAAATTTTCAGGTTTATATGAACGTGTTATAAGAATCTTTAAATTTCGTGCGGGTCACGAACCATGAATGAAATGGGAGTAAAATTGTTCAGGTTACGAATTTCGTAATATTCGAAATAAAATATAAAATGTTAACAAAGAAAATCGTTTAGCTTTGATAACGTTATATGGGTAAGGTGTCATCTGTTATCAAGAGTCTCTTGATAATTGACATATTTAGATGACTGTCACAGGAAAAATGAAGCCATCGTTATCTGACAAATTCACCCAGCTTTATATACAAATATTTAATTGTACGTTTTAGTTGCCACAGTGATACTAAATCTACATGCCTTTGGTGAGTTAATGTAGTTAGCCTTAATGTATTATGTTACAATGTCCCAAGCGACATGCTTTTTTGTTTGTTTTTGAAAAAACGTACCGATTAATATAAGGAACAATATATATGCTTATATCATATCAGGTACGTTCTGGTTCACATAGAATCTGCCAAACAATGAGGTGGGAGGCTGTATCTCGAACGTCATCGGCATGCTCTTCTAATGAGAAAAAATTTGGTGGAGTATATTATTTCGAGTGTCGTATCATTGTTCTTCTACTAAGATGTATGTATTACTGTATTTAATTAAGCGTTGAATGAAAGCATTAATCGTTTGTTATGCGTCATTTTAGTAGAAAAACTGTTTTTCTAAATAATAAGCGTGAATGATTTGTTATTAAATAAAAAAAAAGGTTTCCTATAGATCACATCTAAAAGCCTTATCGCATCAAACTACTTCTTGATTTTACATAGTATTATTGAGATAATTTTGTGTACTTTATACTTATATTTGTATAAAATTCTTACGCATTATTTTAAAATTAAAGTTTAAACGATTGGCTTCGACCAAAACCTAATTGTTGAACCAACGAAAGAAAAGTGTACAGTTTTATAAATTATTATAGACCGTTCTTAACTTTTCCTATTAAAAATTCGGCCTATAGACTTTTTTAATAATACACGAGTCGAAGTAGACTAATATTGTATAAATATTAACCTAATAATACAGGATTCCAAGTAAGACCGAACTTCACCCATCCGTTCATTCATCATGTTAATGTATCATTAGGTATGATAAATATGTATTTGCGCATTAAATGTGTTCCTGCGTCCTCGTCTATTGCAAGTCAGAGAAGCTAGAAAAGATTTTTTTTTATTTTAATTAATTTCCTTGACTATATTTTTTAGGCAACCCCATTGGTATGATTTCGGCAACATATTTTCTTCGCTAAACCATATTTTTATTCACTAAACAGATGTGTGAAAGTCGATCTTTCTCGGGGTCTTAGACCATAACATAACCTTCAATTTTAATTATATTCAATGAAACAAATCGAAAGTTTTAATTGGTCTACGAACTAGATTTACTCACCTATTCTAAAATCGATGTATCCTTCCCCTCCAGATATAACTAACGTTGGGGGTGGTGTCGGACCGTGCTCTGGAGATTCCGGACTCCTCGGCGACCCTGAGCCGGGTACAGCCACGAAGAACGTGACAGCATCCCGATGACCATGGAAGCTGAGTTGAGCATGAGCCATCGAGCACCACGGTATCACTCCGACTGGACTGTTAGAACGATTCGCATCCCTATTCTGAGATTCCGAGAGCGGAACCGAAATCACAACACCATTGCTAGTTCCGATCCACAACCGTCCAGAACTAATGAGCAGCGCCGTGATCCTCACCAGGGAGAAACCCAACTTCCCGGTTCCAAGCATCTTACTGACGTAGGGCTCGATGTCTACGTCCTTCAAGTGTTGATACGTGTGCGCGTGGTACAACCGCAATGTAGAATCCATTTTGATTGTCACCTGTTTTAAATAATGCAGATACGATTTGAAGATTAAACATATATTAATTTAAAATTAAACGTATACCACATATAAGACGTCATTACATTATTTGTTTAGTACTGTAAAGCGAACGTTTTCAAGTATATTTAGATTAAATTCCTTGATTTATTCTGATCGTTAAAAGTAAACATACTAGAGACAATTAGTCAAGAATTTTTTATCCAGTCTCACCCAGACGCCATCTCCGTCGGCGCACATTTGTCGCAGTTGACTCTCTTGCCGCGGGTGTGCTTCGAGTGTATGCAATAGAGTGCCAGCGCGCGGCTCGATCACGTGAACCTTGTTACGGTAGCCGCACCATACAGTACCACTTCCAACTGCGCTGAGGCACCGAACTGAAATAGACATGTTAATAGCCTTAGAGACCGGGAAACAAAAGTAAAGAATATCATTTGACTAATAAGAGCCACGTATAGATCTGGAATTACGATAACTTTGGCCCATCCCTGCATACAGGAAAATGATGATATGCAAAGAGGTTGTTGCTCTTACTATTTCTTAAACTCTATCTAGATTAAATAGTATCTCTTATCGTGGTATGACAAGAACTAGTAATTATAAATAGTTTTGACAACGTGGTAGTTAGGTGCTTTTTTGTTTTTAAATATCAGGTTTTTTGTGTATTTGCGAACGTAATATTTTTGTTTTATAGCTTATCTTGCCGCTCACAGTGATTGAGCTTGAGTGTTTAATTATATTAACAATTGCTTCAAGATATAATATTGGTCACATTGTGAACGTTTAACTCAATTACCTGAACACTTAGGATCACCAAGAGTCATGAGATGGTACTGCGAGAAATCCCACTGGCCGTCGGCGAGTCTTGAGAATATAGCCACAGTGCCATCAGCCAATGCTACTATACATCGCGACCAACAAGCTACAATTGACAAGATCGCATCATTCAACTTCACCCTGCAATCAATTTAACGACCATATTAATATCTGATAAGTAAAAAAAAACATTGCTGTTTTTTGCCAGTGTAAGATGTATCAAGGACAGCATATATGTAATAATTGTTGTTTGGCTATATTCGGTACAAATGTTGGTACTATTATCTTGAATAGGCAGTACTTGAAGAAATTACAGACCTCGTTAAACACTTGCTGTAGTCGGACACAGCTGAGTGTATATAAAGATTGCCACTCTTAGTGCCTAGCCACATGGTGGGCGCTGCCGTAGACACTCGTTCTTCCTCCGCCACACCTTTTCCCGCATTTGACTGCTCCTCAGCAAATGCGTCGACACCCGGCTCTGGAGAAGTGCGTCTTTCTGTATCTATATCGATAGAAAATTGTACACAAATTCAATCTAGACTTCAGACTACAATGAACTGAAGCCATATTCATGTAACGTAAATACCAGGCTGACTAAGATTTGCTTGTGTTAGTTAAATATAATTCTTTTTTTTACTATCAAATTTAGTGCAAAGTCATATAACTACTATAGTATAATATGTAGTGTAGCGTCATATATACACTTTCATAAATTATAAAAATCCCATGGAATATCCAAGTTTTACAAAAAGTCCATAATGCCATTAAAAGAACGATCTATTCTATTTTTTGTCTACATTAATTAAATTTGCGGTTTTTTGAGATACACAGTATAAATCTATTAATATATCAACATTACTTTACTATTATTTTTTTTTTAACTTAAAATATAAAATACACTTAAATATTCTTTTTTAATAAAACTTGAGTAGTACAAAATAAATATTATATCAAGGATAAGATACATCATTAATTAAATAAAAAACTGCTAACTACGTCAATTCACTATTGATGTATTAAACACTAGTTAGAGCGAATTAAGCCACGACATTAGCTATAATATATACGTTTTGCATTCTCAAACGTGACATCTCAGTACAGTTCTTAGTAATAGGTAATTCTACTTAAATAAAAGTAATTTCTAAGTAGTATATAGCAGAAGCTTGTGGACCTATTTATTCCATGAGAAGTACTTACCTATTGTATATAATAATACCAGAGTTTTACTCACTACTAACAGGCGTGGAGCTGAGAGGTGGACTTCCTGGGACGACGGCGTCCGAGTCTTCTTCAATGTTGTCTATAGCAGACTCTTTGGGAGTCTGGTCATTGACGGGATCTGGTGGATCTTTTACTGGAGTCGAGGGAGGCGTAAGAATAGTAGCTTGTACCTATAAAATTGGAAATAATTATTCACAACACTCCCGAATTAATTACTAATAATGTAATGGAACTTAAAGAATATTTTTGAGCGATAAATACACGAAAACAAATGAAAAAAATATGTTTAATTTAAAGTTATGTAAAGATCTGATCCAGGTTTTCTTCGATAGAGTGGTTAAACTGAAGTTCTCACCAATCTTGTGCTCCCAATGATTATCTCTTTTCCTTCGCTATCACTAGAGCCGTTGCCATTGGTTGCCGTCAAAGCTAGCCCATTATTTTGACTCTCACTTGAATCGCTCTTACTGACGCCGCAGAATAAAGACCCCTATATAAAAAACCATTAAATTCTGCTTTATAGGTAGAAAAATAAAGTCAGTGTTTTTTTAAGCTGAATGATATTATCTGAACTACTGCAACACTTTGCTGATTATTTTAACTTTTTCAAAACACGATTTTCAACTTTCGAAACAATTTTGGTAACTGATAAATGTTAGTTACCAAAATTGTTTCGAAATTTGGCCATCCTCTTTAAATTGTCAACAATATTTACTACAGATAAGATTTTGTATATTTCAAAAAATTTATTAATTAAAAAATCTTACAGAGTGTCTTTTTGTTTCATTCTCATTCAGGCGCTCCTCGTATTCAAGGAAATCTTCATGAACAGCGCCAGGTACTGAAGCCACGCACAGAAAGTGCTTATCACTCACTGAGAACGATTCTATGACATCAGCTGGTTTGTTCGCATCAATTATCTGGGCAACGGAAATAAATAATTTTAATTAAGACTTAGGTTTCATTAGGCATATAATTTTTTATACCAATACACAACAAGCATATGTATGCTTCCCAAACAAGAATTCTTATTGGCTGTTAAACTAGTTACCGTATGATGTAATATTTACCATAACAATACCCTTGTGCTGTGTGCTGGAACATATCCAAACAAGAGAAGACATAATGTTTTCAACATTGTTGTGCATTTGGGGAGTTTGTAGCTCGCAGCCAACTTGTTCTACTTCAGGTGAACTTGCTGATTGCGCCTTACTCATTTCGTAAGCTGCAAATAATATTCGTCTAATAAAGTCAAATTAATAAAAGAATTCGCCCAGACATATTATAACTTCCTTGGTCACGAGTATAGCGACCAATAAATAAATATTATAAATAAAACTGATTTTCTGCACTCTCGCACTAGGTATGGATGCGAAAAAGTAGAACTTATTATTCTGAAACTTTCTTTTTGCAATGCCAAACGAAATTGAAATTAGAGGCGGTCAAATTAAAAAGAAATCTAACCTGAAAAATACATCTAACTGGATTTTATTGCAACAATCATTTATAATCACCTAAGCACATAGCATTTTCACCAACAGCTTCTCTCGCGTTAAACTTTTTGCTGCCCGTCAAATTTACGGCTGCAGCGCACAACAGGGACATACGCGGTTCCGCTTCGGCTATCGGTCTATAAATATCACAACATTTTTATCTATAAATTATTTTCATAGTGTCCAGATTATATATGTACTATAGTTTTGTTTATAGATCAAAGAAATAGCTAAAAATATGTTTTCACTTGAAATGACCTGCAAAATACAGGCACCGGTACCGGAACTCCTCCAGACGACAAAGAGACGCTGGGCCCTTTTTGTCCCTGTCCACTTTTCCCGGGCAAACTCCAGCCGTACGCCTGTGTTCTACCATCTTCTTTACGAACGTGTGCTCGCACCTATAAGCATGAAGACACAAGTTACAATAATGCTTGCTTTGCCGCAATACACGAGTTCAAAATATTTATTTGTTAATATTCGCGATATTAATAAAGCACACAGCATTGAATTAATAACCCCAAGAATTTCCAGTATTTGCCATTAATTGGGCCAAGTTTTGAGTCACGCTCATTATTATGTATCAAAGTCAACATCGACAAATTTAATGTAAAATTTCTTGAGGGTTAAGGTTGAACATTTATTTCTTAAATATCAAGGGTTCTTTAAAGACTACTGCACCACTAAAGACATATGGATTTGACAATATCCTAATTGCAATTACGTGGAAATCTATATTAAATATATTACTTGGCGAAATTGTTCAGATCTCTCTTGGCGTCTATGATGATGGTCGGATAGCTGGGTCTCAAGAAAGTCAGCTTGAGTTCTTGAATGTCGTAACGGAGGCTGAGGAGCCGCCACTGCTTTTAAATGGGGCGTGGATAAAGGGCGCTGTGGGCGATCTGACGTACTGAAACAATACTAACTCTTTTAGCCTTATATGTTGTATTATATATGCTGCGATAAAGCCTTGTAGAAGTACTAGTTATCTTATAGGTACACTTTTATGAAACACTAGCACTAGCAATTAAAAATTTATACATAAATCGCCACACAATTATCTTTATAAGTTGTAAGCAATTAAGGAAAAATGATTAAAGTGTTCTATAAACCGATAAATCAAAACTATTATATTGATACTTTTCGGCTATTCCTCAGCCTTTTGTAACCTCCCCAACGGAAATATTTTTCTTTATCATATTTCATCCAAAACTGAACTAGAATCTTTTAGTTCTAGGAACAATAGCCTTATTACTGAGTAGACATTTTGAACACATAAAATTACTATATAACCTATTAAGAACACAAAATGACCTCAATAGGTAACATTCTGAATATAAATAAACGATATATTATATATTACACCAGTTTTTGCCAGCGGCTTCGCTTGCATTAATTTTTACGCCTTGGCTTACATTATTACAATTTTAGTAAAGATTCCAAATTGTTTCGAAAATATAATATAGTATATAGTCCTCCTCGAAAAATGTACCATGCAACACTGAACTTTTTTTTCAAATCGGCCTAGCGGTTCCTTTGACTAACGCATTCAAACCAGCAAACTCTTCAGCTTTATAAAATTAGTATAGATTAAACATGTCGCCATGACTAGAGTATAAGCGGAGTTTTGGATGTTTATTAATCAGTCGCATTATAAAGAGACATTTTAAAATTTTTGCATTTCTTTTCTAGAAAATAAGAAGGGCAAAATAGCTTACGGGTTAACAGATGGTAAGTGATTAAAATCGTCTATATCTCCAACAGAACAAGGTCTAGGAGACAAGGCCGAAAACATGTGCCGGCCATAAAATTTTAGCCATATAATTCAATGACCTGCTGCCACCGATTATATTTTAATCTACATATACGGATATACACATACTGAAGTCGAAAATGGCTTTTAAATGACTTTACATCTATGAACGGCGGTACGTAACTCGGTCGTAATTTAATAAATCCATTTGATGAATTATTCAAAGAATTATTATACTTTGCAAATTAATACTATTGGGGTAGTGATGCTCAAATTTATAAAAGGAGACTTAAATGCCATATAGGAGGAACGCACAGCATCGGGAACTAACTGAGAAGTTGTGATATTCACCACCTTTTTTAAATGAGAATTACAGCAAAAAATACACCAAGCAACCACAAAATTTCATTACAATATAGTCGCTCATTAACTCTAACTTAACATAAACATTACCATAAGTACTGAAAAGTGCAAAAAAGCGTTCGCAAGCTTATAATAAAATACTAATATGAGGTATGTTTACACAAGAACCTAATTCTATGCGTATGTTTGCAAAACTTCCAGTCTATAATTTGTATCGTGATTGCCCAATACTGCACAGACAGAAAGGCGAGACAATTTTCTATTTAATTACGACCGGAGAACTGTTGCGTTCCATAAATCTTGATTAATAATTCAACTAAAAACTGTTGTTTTTAGTTTTATTCAATCTGTTTATTAAATAAAACCTTTCAGAACCTTAAAATGTTAAAGCTATTAGAATTTCACGGTGACATTTGATAAATTTGTTATTGAATTTTTTGTGATACAAAAAAACTGATATATTTGTTATAAAGGTCAACCACATTTGCATATGAAATAAACACACGCAAAATGCATTATATTTGGTTGCTTATCAAGTTATGTAGCAAATAGATTTATTACCTAAAAAGTTTGCTGAAAAATCTCCAAATGCTTTGCTTGCTTTTTTTATCCATGGTGGACTCGACGCGACTCGCTCGCATCATTTCTGTCCAACGCACTGCATCTTGTAACTCCATAAAACGCTCCTGAAAATAGAATCATACGATATGTCAGGGCTGAGAATTTGTTGACCATAGTCAAAACTTCTAAGATAAATCGTATCTTGGAAATAATTATTACAGTCTTAGTCGCATCTTCGAATATGAGCTTAAACGAATAAATCATAATACGCGTTTCAAGAAATTGAGTTAACTGTGGTGCTATCCGTAACCCATATGATATATACCTTATATTGATTACGTTCCATCAGAACTCTTGCCATTTCGACGCGCGTAAACTTCTTTCGCTGCGCCATCGGTACATCCGCTTCATCTTCGTTTTCTGCACCACCAGCGTTTGAACTCATAGTCTCCTGAGTAAAATAACATACTATACTATACATTTTCAAATAAAAATGTTAAAAACTAGCAGTGCCTCGCACTTTCACGTTTGTAATATTAGTAAGGATTTAAGATCTCCATCTCAAATAGACATTGTAAACTATATTGTAATTAAAAACTTCACATTGTTAGACATGCACATTAAGTAAAAGTATAGAATTGATATTTAATTACCTTCAAATGCCGTACTTCCTCTTCGAGTTGAGTGACCCGTTCCCTCAACTTCTCCCTAGCTGTACTGAGGTTCGATACCTCTTCTCTCAAGATTTCCTGTTCCCCAGTCAGCTCATCTACTTTCACGATCAAATCATCTTTAACTACATTCAAGGCGTTTCTGTGAACCGAAAGGGATCCCATTACAAAAAAATGAAAGAACGCAAAAATAATATAGCTATCTTCAAAGTTTAGTTTTTTTTATAGGCAAAAATTCACCGAAATCTTGTCGCTTATCAATAAATAATATAATATCTCAAACAACGCGTTGAGTTTTATGGAAAAAAACATACTTAGTCGCCAACAGTTCGTTATTCTCCAGGATAAGATTTTCGACTTCTTTTCCCATACCTGTTTAAAAAAAAAGCATGAGTTTAAAAAACAGCGATAATTTCTAAAATTGAAATCTGTGGTTATGCCCGTTTAAGTGTGGTATGTACTTTCTTATTCAATAAGTAAAAGGGAATATTATTACGTATTACAAAACAAACACTTAAGTTTTAGCTTTGTTAGCAATATATATTACACATTGACCTTTCAAAAAAGATAATCAGCTAAATAGAGCATTATCTCCGTCGCACACTACCTCTTTGAATTTCAATGAGTTTGAATAATAAGTAGATTAGATATATTAGATATATCTAATTTACAAAAAATTGACAGCTCTTATAAAAAATGTGTATTTTATTGAGTTACACAAAAAATAATAAGTTTTAACAATTCTTTATATTTAAAAGATTTTCAGAGTTCTGAGCGACAGAGATAACACTAAGAAATCGTATTTGGTCGATTTTCTCTTTGGAAAAAACTAACGAAATAGTTGTTATGTATAAATAATTCTTAACAGCATGAATTTATATGATGTGTTAAGGGAGTAGTTTGACTGTATTCTGTGTAGTTACTAAATGGATTGATAAAGCTGATATGAAGCATGAATATCCTAAATTATAAAAACTTAACAAACAATGTATCCTTATATGACAAACAAACGTATTATAAAAATTAAGAATTACCATTACTTTTCTAGATTGTTTACATAGAAATACCAATAATAAAAATTTCGACACAGTAAAAACTTTTCAAATGTTCTTTCAAGGATATCTACACATAAACATGTTTAGAAAATAAATAGGATACATCAACAATATCACGTTATGCAAATAAACCAATTCCGTATATAAAATAAATATATAAAAATGATTACTTACCAAAATAATTATCGTTAACTGCAATGTGTTGATGCAAGGTATTGTTAGAACGCATGTAAATAGAATAAAAACCATAAGTTAACACAACATATCAATACACACATATTGAAGACTCAACATATGTTATAGTCCAATAAGTATGTTACAAGGTTTTTTGATACTTTTAAATTTTACTTTACATTCGGGTTGCTAAGAATAAAAAAGGAGCCTGGCAGGATTTTTGAATAAGCACATGCTATACGAACAAATTATAATAAATACAACTTGTTTTATATCTATATAATGAATAAATGATACTAAACTTTCAGAAGATTTAAGCGATATGTCTGTGGAATGAAAACCAAAGCAAAATGTTATAATATTTGGCTAATACGCAAATAGATACCGGATGAACAGTTTATTAATTTAAAAGATGTGCGATTGAAAATTATTATTGAGTGGAGTCTTACCTGAAGAAGCGTATTCTCCGGGATGCACCCAGCTACCTATAAATAAAAGATATAACTAAAGTACAAATTACTACATGATATATGAAATATCGTTGTTATAATATATATTTTGTTAACCTTTAAATAATTCCGTTAAGTTAAATAAATACACGGTAGATATTTCGACGGACTCGTTGGCAAGGCGGTGTATACACCTTGCCCTACGCCGATCATTAGTGAAGTCAAAAACGCCGTGGCTAACACATTTATATATTCTAAACGCACGTTAATACGACTAATTCTGATTCGGTTTGAACATAGGAAGGATATAGAAATTCCGTCTTCATAAAGACAGCATGCCAAATGTTTTGAAATACAATCACGCGATTCGACATCGACCCATACATTATTTGATGCCTCGAAATAAATATATATAGGTATATGTATTACCCACTAAAAAGTGAACTAAATTTTACCGGTAATATCACCATCGTCGCCCTCGGCAATGCTTGCATCTGTGTCGTGGAAAGCGAGTTCTTGGTAGAGAGTATTAGCGCTGCGTTTTTCGCTTTTTGTTTGCGATTTTCCCGTATTTGATGTTGGCGGTGCGACGGGCGATGTTGCCTGTAACATATCAAACTGAAAAGATGAGATTATTTGTCAACATAAGTGGTCAAGGGTGTTTACAAAAAATCATAACGAATTTACAAATATATACATCATCGATATCTGATCTAAAAGATAAATTGTTACACTGATGATAACCATTTAATTGTTTTTGTTGTAATAATAATCTGCGTTAATATTAGACTCAATTTATATTATCATAACTGTATGTAGCAAAAATTTCGAAACATTATTTCAAAAAAACCTGCATATAATTAAAATACAAAAAATTGAATATTATTATAATTAATTGGTAGAATATACTTCTTTTATAATAGCTATTACTTTATATATAAAACTAGCGTGTCCCGCGAGTTTAGGCCAGTTTATTTTATCTATACAATTATAAAAAACGATAATGACATAAGAATAGCCTATATCACCCGAATAACGTCAGCGGTAGTGCCATTTCGGAGATTAGCCCTACATACAGACAAAATATTTTTAAATGTTATATAGAGAATTATAATTGTATATATAGAGGTCGCGTTACGATGTTTTGCTGCATTTCTCCAAAACGGTTCTACTGACTTTAATGATACTTTTTGTATATTTGTTAAGTATATGAATAAAAATGAACATGTGTTTTTTATCTATGAATATTTACTCGAATATATATTATTTTTGTATAAACAAAATATCCGAATAGTTTCATCGTCACTCGTTGAGATCGTGTTGCGTCACTTTAGATTTAAATGTAATCGCACTGACTCAAACGAAATTGCATTCGTCAGCTTGTTATGTATATACATAGAATATTTGAGTCACATTGTTTGTTGGCAATCTCCTCCGAAACGGGTTGACCGATTTTTAAGTATATTTGATAGTTCTTAGAATCGTTTATAATCTACTGGCTGACCCGGCGAACTTCGTACTCCTAACAGTCAATGAATGTCGTGTTACCTTTTTGCTGAACTAATTTATGCTTTGATGAACGTAATACAATGATACAA
>JAOSYY010000008.1:3251162-3284092 GCA_025727935.1 Hebomoia glaucippe
TGTTGTGCAGATTGGGATACACTCGGATTAATTCATTAAAGGGATTTTCATTCCAGCACCTTGTGGTAAACGACATTTTTTGTTTTTTGGTCAGGCGCAAGAACAAATAAATAATTGTCAGATTTTTCACGAATTTATAATCTATTTCATTACCCCAAATATTAAGAATATCCGAACCCATATTTTTTAAAATAATTTTTAATGTGACTTTCACATTTCACACTCACCCCCATCAAATTATATGATAAAACAACATTTCCCCGGTCAGCTCGTATTATATAGAGATGTGAGGTTTTTAAAAACTCAATGCTACCTTAATATTTTTGTAAGCAGTAATATAAATTAAGAAAAGTAACGTCATTTGTCAAATGTCAATTTTACATTTGGTGTAGATAAAATGAAATGTAATATTTATCATTATTTTTCATTCTCTGTAATTATTATAGCAATGTGCAGTCGGCAAGTAGAAAGCTTAAAATGCTACCAATGTACCACAACATACAATCTTGAATGTCTTTCTAATAATTTAAACAGACGACATTTGAAGGAATGCAATACGAGCCGAATTGGTGCTGAACCTGTATGTCGGCTATTGTCTCAAGTCCAATATTTTACAGAAGATAGAGACGTCACAATACTACGAGAATGTGCATACGTGTACTCAAAGCCACTGAAGTGTGAACAATCGAAATTTAGTAATTTGCATTTTTCTTTATCGTGTGAATGCAACGAAGATGGCTGCAACAGTGCTAATAGACTACAAAAACAAGCATTTATAATATATCTTATGATAATATGGGCAATAAAGTAATTATGTAACGATAAGTAACTTTTAAATATGATTTTTAAATAGATAAATTTTCAATACTATATTCATTAGAGCTTATAGTGTGGCCTTATTGTAACTTACTTAGCAGTGTCAAAGAAAATTGGTCTTTCAATAAATATTTACATGCATTTTAAACAGCAAAGTAACCAAATTTAATAAATAATACATAAATAGTACCTTACCTGACTTTGTTGTGTGATAGGATCGGTTTGATGAGCTCTCTCCATTGTTCTTACTGCTGCCAGTTCAGAACCTGCAGTTTCGGCGAAATGAATAAATAATATAATGAAATTTGGCCAAAACTAATAAATATAATATAAAGGGAAATTAATACCAATTGGTGGTGAAGATGGAGAGGACGAGAGGCTGACAGGGCTCCCAGGTATACTCTCAGTCTGCTCCACAACATTGACAGAGCCCTCAAGAGAAGCAAACCCAAATGATATAGGACCTGATGAATGACATCAAATAATAATACTGTACAGAATATACCATATATTCAACAGAGTTGGAATACATTGTATAAAAACATTTTAAAATAAACACTTAAAAACTTTTGACATAGCTAAATAAGTACTTTAATGCAAGAATTAAGTATGTAGCTATCAAGACAATCCCACTGAATAACCCATAAATAAATAACTAAATAGAAATTACACCTGCCTTATACAACCATAAAAGCTGTTAAATAAGCATAATAATTTATTACAAAAGTTAGAACTAAGACCATTTCATAAATTTTATAAAATCTATTATAATTCATACTTTTTACAAATAAAGTTTGTATAAAAACATAAATAAATTCCATATCTTTTACAACCAAAGCTGTAATGAGTTGCCCAAAAACCAAATTGATTTAATGAGATAGAGAAGTCATGAGAAAAGAAAAGCAAGTGATATGATCGCTCACCACTAGATCTTCCAACAGGATTTAGGCCAAGCCTACCACGAACTTCACTCCTGTCGCTTGCAGTGCTTAAAAGTAACTTGGTGCGCTCCATATAATCCATATGGGTCTTGAACAGCTCGGTATATCTCTCATGAAGCTTTGCATATTCCTAGTATTGGATATATATTGTGTATTTAAATATATTAAAATTATGAAGGAAATTTTTTATACAATTCTATATCTCTTATAGCTTTTATTGATTGAAATTAAATTAGCCAGGCAAGAAATTATTTGAAGCCATTACCTTTTTCAGTTCATTTTCTCTCTCTTCCAAACGACTGGCATGATCTAGAGAGTTCTTGTGCTTCAATTCGAGCATGCGTACAATGCTGTCTAATGCTTCCAGTCGACCTGTCAGATCTTTCCTCTCCCCTTCATAATGATCTTCAGCTTCCAGCAACTGAGAAAAAAGGGATTTTTATAAAAAAAAATATTAAATGAGATTTCACATTTAACTCAAGCTTATAAAGTTAATTGGTTTCAAGAAGTTACATTTCAAGTTTTTATAGTATAGGAAGATAAACAAGAAAACAGACTATCTGATGGTTAGCATTTTGTGGTAGCAATGGACACCTCCAAGTACAGGAGATCTTAGAGGTGTCCATTGCTAGGAGACTTAGTCTTAGCCATATTGCTACAGTTATTAAAACAGTGAGACCTCATTACTTTACTTTTAACAGATAAGTTACTGTTCATATAAAAAATGATATATTTTATAAAAATGTAGTTAATTTTAATACTATATTTTATAAAAATGTAGTTAATAATTTTAATACTATATTTTAAAAACTTTTTATGCGGATAAAAATGACTTAACCATTTTTTAATTTCATGTATTATTGCAAAATGAATTTCAATTGATACTTTAATTTGGAGTTTTGAAGATATAATACTGGATATTTGTTAAAAAGTTTGATACATACAATGGGAAACAATAATTCCTTAATTATATATGGTTTTATACTTATCATTCACTTTAATAGAACCTTGAATAAATGGCATATGAGATTAATTAATTCAGAAATCTACTTAAACCTTGTCATGTTTGTTTTGAGCAACATGGTGTGTATAATTCAACCTTATTATACAAGAATAGTATCAATGAACATATAAAAATGGCCCAGCTTACCTTGAAATTAAGATAACAAAATGGTGAACACATTTTGTGTAAGGAGGGCAATATCAAAAACCTTAACACAAATTTTTAATTCTTATATTAAATTAATTACCAAATGTTATGAAAGTTAAACAGTGAATAAATAATGACCTTGCTAAATGCAACAAAGGAAGTTAGGTGAATGTCTAAGAATAAAATTATTGTAAAATGCTCACCTTCTGTTCCGCATGCTTCCTCGCTGCCTTCTCGCGCTCATACTGCGTGACGAGTTGCTCATTGTCTTCCCGCAATAGCTCCAATTCCACCTCATGCTCCTGGTTGGTCTGATATGCGGAGTCTAAACATTCCAACACATTCACTAATAGTGGCATTAATGTCTTCACGACATCTTCGTCGTATCGAGCTATCATACGCTCAAATTCTTGGTAAATACTGCCAGCCAATGTCTGCACCTTCTCTGACATCACTACATGAGAGTCTTCATGAGTTCCGTATATTGTTTCTGCCGTCACGTATCCACTGCTTGAACTGTCGTCGAAATTCATGTTTGAAAATTGTAATTACTTACTTATACCTAAATTACGCTACGCCTTGTAAGGCAATTACTAATTTTTACGCGACATTTTACAGGTTTTGTATACAATTCCACACTAGTCTACATTTTGTTTTTTTTTAATTCAAAACAAAAATACAATACATTCTTATTGATGTTGTTTAAGAAAATGTGTAATATCGTAAAGAAGAAGGTAGAAAAATAAAAAAAATAAGATTAGCTCATTTGATAGATTGACGTATTTTACAGTACTGCACGAAAAAAACTTCGATTAACGATTGACGTTGGAGCAGCATCCGTCTTATCATAGACAAAATTGTGAATTTCCGGGTCCAACTGAATAAAATACAAGCAATAACAAAAATACGTTATACGTCGAAACAGTTCCCTGCTACATTAAAACTGAATGGAAACAGCATCATAACTCTAAATTTAATGTTTAAAAATTGTTGTCTGTTTTAAAGCAAGCCAAAAAATTTAATCGTCATCCGACTTTGACAATTGACATTTCTCTGTAACACCTAATTACAAAGTAAGTGACGTGTGTCTTTAAAACCGATTTTGCTGTTAAGTAGAAGACAAAATAGCGAGGATTAAATTATAATACCCTTATAATTTAACTTCTTAAATTAGAAAACATTCATAAAATGTTTTTATTTGTATATTTATCAGAGAACAACTGCATTATTTAATATTAGTTATATTTAATTACATTTAAAAAAAGATTGTTTCATCGGGATATCTGGGGCATCGTATAATTTTCTCCTCATTTAGTCTAAAATGATTACGAAAGTTGATCATCCCTCACATGGTCGTAAATCTGTGGTTTGGGCCTACGTATTTTGGCTGTTTGGTGGTATTCTTGGGCTGCATCACTTCTATTTGCGTCGGGATAGACATGCTTTTGTCTGGTGGTCGACCCTTGGAGGCTTCGGGATTGGTTGGCTGGGGGAAGTATTTCGTATTCCTCGCTACGTAAGAAATGCCAATGAAGACCCTCACTTTATACAGGAGCTGGTGAACAGGATGAGACAATACAAAAAGGTGAGATAAATTATGTACTAGTTATTGCAGTTCATCGTATTTGGCTTGGATTTTTTTCTGAATCAACATACGAATTTTTACTTAAATATTTTACTTGGCTCACAGATTTTCTTATGCACAAGTTATTAACACTATTTTTTTTTACCACAGACTTTGTGGCGAGGGGGATCTTTTGGTTAAGGTATTGTTGACTAACTTTTGATTTACCATCAACATTAAAATAGTGAAGACTCAAAATAATGACTTCATCAAATTATAATTGGGGCTATTATAGGGTATTTTTAAAGGATACCATTTAGCTTTATCTTGATGATGTAAGTCGAATACAGTATTTTCTTATGTCAATGTTAAGCTTATAATCAATTTTTTCTGTATATTTACATGGTGTTAAGTTTCTATAGCTGTTTTATATTAATTTTAATGAAAAATACTAAGTAATATATCATTTGAGATGGGAGGGTACTGTATGAAATGATGGGTCTCCACCAAATTCAGATCATGTTAAAGTTTGACCTACCACCTACTTCAAAATATTTTAAGATTTTTTTATTAATATGAAAAAAAAATATTGAAATTTTTGTAGTATCCAAAACTAATAATTGACCTGCATTCAATATTAATTCACTTTCTGGTGATTCCTAATATTATAAAATTGCTAACCAAAAAGTAACTCACTAGATATTTTAGATATAAGTTTATCCATCAACTTATTCTATTAACCCTTTTCATATTTTTAACGTTAACAAATAATATGATTATATATTTACTCTCCAACTTACCATGTTAATTAGCTATTGACAGTACTATTAAGCTTTCTCTTTTTTGTTGAATGATGATTTTCTCCATATGTTCACTTAATGTTGTCCTATTATTTCTGATGTGTATTTTTCACATTTTATAGTCGGTTGTTTAGTGTGACAATGTTTTTGTGTTCCTTTGTTTAGCCCCCATTTTCTATGAATCGATTCACTGGAATGATGATGGTTGGATACTCTTGGGGTCAGATGATGATGTTGGCAATACCTCCTGATGAATTCTGGGGCTTAAATTTAAGATATCTTAATTGTCTTGTGCCTGCTGTTGTATCTCTTGGTAAGTACTGTTGGATGAATATAGTTTTAAAGTTTTTATTTTGAACATTATGGCTTTATCAACAAATACATTTTAATAGGTGTATGGACAGTTGGAAACATTGGTCGTGAACAAGGTAGTCTGAAATGGCCATTACTAGCGGCACTCACTGTTTATCCTGTACGTTATTACATATATGATGAGACAGTGTGGTTTACAGTAATGGTTATGGCTTCAGCTCTTGCTTTCGACACATTTAGTAAAGAATGGCGTAGGACCCCTCCAAAGAAAACGCATATTGTAAAGTAAGTATGTAGCCTAGGATTCATTGAATGTTATTATGAATTTATGTTTCTTTTTAAATGTTGTACCAAGTTGATATAGCCAATAACTGGGATAAGAATACAGGACATGATGTGAAAATAAACATCCATAAGTATGGCTTTTGTTATAGTAATTTAGTGCTATGTCTTAAATTTAGCTTTTTATTTCTCCACAGACGTGTGGCAGTGTTGGGCATTTGTGCTTGTTTGTATTTGTCGTTGTGGTGTGGATATCTGTACTTCCATGGTACTATCACGGATAGCGAAGGCGATGAAGTGCCAATCTATGAGGCTTTACATCACTTCTTTACAAGTCCATGGTGAATTGTTATTTATTTAGTTTATAGTAAGATCTCAGATACATGTTCAAGAACCTAGGGTCTACCGTTTTATTAAAAAGAAAAATAGACCACATTTTAAGCATGGATTAGATATTTAAATTGCTCTCTATATCATTTATTACATTACATAATTATATTTATTAAGTACTTACTTTCTTATAAACTAAAATAATTGGTAGGTGGCTTGATGTGAAGCAGTGTCTACTGGATACTTACCAATATGCCCAACATCACGGATGGTATGAGGTTTGGAAACAAATCATTGACCTTTCTGATCCGCATGGAGAACAGAATGCTTACAAGGTTAGTAATTTCTGTACCAATATCCACTAAATAAACAATATTATATTTTAAAGAACGTTATTTTGAACATCACAATATCTATTTCTAACTATAAAATTTATTAAAATAGATAACATCACCAGCCATACAATGCGGTTTTATCTAACATATGTTATTTGTATTTTCAATTTTAATGTTCGAAATAAAAAGTTTGTGTTCAATTCTATCTAAACTAAAATTATTTGGAATTGGTCAAACGAGATAGGAATATAGTACCGAATGGAGCTTGATCACATTTTAAGTATTCTCGGGTTGTAACAGAAATGTAAATTTGTTGATAAATATTCTTCATACTTTACTTCGTTGTAAGATATCCAAGGATTGAAATGTATTGTTCTAAGACTTCTCTTCACGCAGGTTTTGGGTCTGAGTTTAGACGCAAGCCAGCAAGAAATCACCTCCGCTTGGAGAAAATTATCTCGTATGAACCATCCTGATAAAGTAAAGGATGAACTTCGACGACGCGAGGCCCAAGAACGTTTTATGGAGATTCAGCAAGCTTATGAAATATTGTCCAATAGCAAGCACAGGAGGAATAGACGGAATAAAAAGGACAATTCTGAACCAATGTAAAGTGAATGCAGTGAAGTGAATTATATACTTAATAGAAAAAATGTCAAACAATGAATTTCGTAATATATCTCTTAATGTGAATCTACACGTAATACCCTTGTATCTTTTAAAACATTTGTATATAATATATAAATGTATTAAAAGTTGGAATTATTATAAAATTAAAAAAATGTTATTCATAGCGTAGTTTCCAGATACTTGGTAAACAATATATCAGTAGATGTTTAAAAGATAATATTCTAAGAGCTTGTGAACCCCTGACCTTCGTTATTTTATAAAAGCTGAAAGTTTATCACCGCATGCTCCCAACACGAGTAGGAACGATGGACTAATTATGAAGTTCGGGTTGCAGTGGCTGTGACAGGTAAACGGTATGAAAATATAATAAGTGACAGAGATTTTTGATAGTTCTAACCGCTTGCCAGACTAGCATGTTGGATAGCTATAGGCACGGGTACAAAGCAGTGGATGCTAGTGAGATTACACTAGAATTATAATTTCATGAACATTAGTACCGTTTATCTGCCAAGCCACGTATATAACGTAGGTCTGCGACGCACGGACTCTTAAAATATAAGCATAATTTATTCGTAGTGTCTATATTGACTATAAATAATAGCATTTTACGGCTCTTTTTAAATAGTTTAGAAAAATCTCTTCGAGTTTATTGATAAAGACCCGTTTAGAAATTCCTCGGCCATGTAGCACTCTATTTTGAAGATAACATATTAATACATATATACATTACGCATAAGTTTTAATCGATATTATTAAGTATTTTTTAAAATATTCTGTAATTGTAATTAATTAATTATAAAATCTTTTAAAAGATACTTAATTGATATAATTATCAAATTACTAAATACTAATTTCTGAATTGTGAATATATGACAGGTAGTATTTTTGTTATAATAAAAAATATTTAAAGTTATGCTCAATTATTATATGGAAGGCTTTAAATTATCTAATTTATTTATATATTTATCTGACATGATATTAACGTGCATTTAAAATACCAAATATAAGTAAGCCTTATTGTGTATAGGTATAAAATTAATTTTATTTAGATCAGATTGAATATATTTTGTCTTTTATACAGTATTTATGCAATATTTACGTAAAATGCGAAGTGTACTGTATGTTCAGGGCCATCAATATAAACAACATCAGGATTGTAAAGAAGTATCCGTAATCTCTGATATCGTGGCACTTAAGCGTAAATATAGAATATATAACAATCTAATGAGGATCATTTGTACCATGTACTATCTAAAGTTTTGAGTTGATTTGCTTCTACAACATGAATTTCTTGATAACGTAATATTTCTAGTTACATTTATAATGTCTTAGGCAAATAGGGTTAAAAAGTTTATTATCATATCTAATCTCAATTATTAGTTTTTATAATATCGGTAGCATAAAGGAATGCACATATGCTGTTTATTGTAATAAATACTATTACTTTTTTAATAGAAGCTGTTTTATGATATCTATAGGTGTACTAAGTTCAGTTGTATTACTGAATTAATCAAAAAGTTTCAAGTGTTAGTTTTATGTGACAAGCTGGACGTAGTCTTATTCATTTCAATTTAGATGAATCGTAAGTTTAATTTGAAATTCATGTCTAAGATGTGATGCTTTTTGTCTGGAAATATTGTTATTTGGGTCTATCAAGTATTTTTATAATAAATACACTTTAATTAATAAAAACGTAGAATTTAAAAAATAATTTAGTTTTTTACTTCTTTATCCTTTTCTAGAATTACATATTGATATAAT
Organism: Hebomoia glaucippe; assembly: GCA_025727935.1. Lineage (NCBI taxonomy): Eukaryota > Metazoa > Arthropoda > Insecta > Lepidoptera > Pieridae > Hebomoia > Hebomoia glaucippe. The sequence goes on from JAOSYY010000008.1 coordinate 3,260,084, forward strand.
ATATTTTTTGGTTTCATGACTTAAATCTATTTGTGACTGCTCAAAATTATATTTTTCGACACCGATTCATTGAAGAATATTTTGGTTATAACGTATCATACTTAAAGTGAGTATAATTTTCGGTATCGGGGATCGATATTATTACGAAACATACTTTTGGGTTACAATAAATAAAACATTTTATTTTTATTATTTATTAAGGTATACAGTACCCACATTTTTCCATTTTATCTACATCCATAACATTATAGCCATGTAATAATTGTTTTTAATACTTCAATTATATGTAAAGTACACAAAAATTATTTTGTTTAAGAAACTTTATAACAATAATTAAGTAATTTTATTGTTCTACTTAAAATTCGATTTTTTATATTTTTGTTTTTATACAAATGGGCAAGAATGTAGGTAATTTTACGATGATGGAATATCCTTAATTAAGTTTAAATGTAATGGCACAGAATTAATAATAGGCTTAGAATGGATACATTTTTTCGTGACTATGTCAGTAGTTTGTACAGTCACGTTGATATAATATATATTTTTACAATCTTTTATATTTACATGTTACATGGCAAACGAGGTTTTGGTTTAAAAACCTTATAAATATAATAACTAATAATATTAATATGTTAAGGGAATAAGTTTTGTTGGGAAAGAATTGAGCTTATTTTGTGCTTTAGACATTACTCATTTATTCTTACAATTAATGTCTTTATGTTCTGCCATAAATACAAATTATTATAATCTATAGAATAAAATCTGAATTGTTTTTATGTACAAAATATTTACAATTGCCAACCTAACCGATGCCACATAGGGTCATTGATTAGGTATGCACATAAAATCAAGGTATTTGCCGTAGGGTAGGGATCTATTAAGAATTTATATGTTTTTATCAATAAAAGGAGATTCAAACTGCACATAATGCATTTTATGAAATATTGAAAAAGAAATAAGTTTATAGCTGCTGTTTATCTTTCAAGGTATCATAAATAATCAAGAACTAAGGTTTATAAACAAGCATTAATAATTAATTTAGGGAAAAGCAACTGGTATGATTTGCATACTCTGTGCAAACTATGCAAGTTATTAAGCGAATGCCAAATAGTGAATAGTATCTAATGCACCTAAATGAAAGTTATAACAGATGTAATATGTTATATACATATAAAATTAGGAGTCACGAGTTATTTGCCCACATCCTATTATTTAAAAACCTTATGTCTTATGTATTATCACATTCATTGCATTGTTATCCATTAAAATTTGTAAGTTCTAGAATGTATCTACAATTAACCCGAGTAAATGTATGTGCATGTCATTTTTTTAAGATATCAAACTTCTTGTTTATTTAATGGCAAAGCTCGTTTACAAAAATTGCATTTGATAACATATACGTAACATACTATAAGAATTATCCTAATTATCACAGTTTTAATTAAAATAATTTTTTGCTTAGAATTATACTCGGAAACGTTAACATAGCCTTCCTTAATCTATAATTAATAAATAATTTATAATGTTTGTTTTGTTTCCTATAAGCACTTAAAATCTAATAAAATTTAATACAAATTACAGTTCATAACAGTTCTTTACAAAATTAAGTAGGGCAAAATAACAATTGCTTTATAACTAAAATAAAAATCTTAGTTTGATGAATATCAACAACAAACACTAGCCATTAACAAATGGCACAAAGAGCGCACGCGCGCATTAAGTAGAAGTGTTATATCATGCGAGATCAGTCTATAAACACGTTAATAGTTCAATAGTACTGCATTAAAGTTAACACTTTGTCCAATTCAATTGCCACATTGCAGCACAACAGTTGTACCTCCCGGTGCTAGTCGTTGCAATATTTGCATTCATCGTTTGATTACTCCTTTAATGACCATTGAGGTAGATATTCACTACACGTGGTCGGCTGTAAAGTAGAATCAATATTGTTTTCCTCTCGAAGACGAGAATTCCATTGGAACTCGGCTAGTTTCATGAAGAATACTCTGCTTAAATATTTAATTTTTCAATGTCACTAAACACACTATAACATATTTTTATAGCTTGTCCCGAGAGACAAGAAATAAAGATTTAAAACCGTAGATGAGCCACTTTCGCCTATTAGGACCATATAAGTTGATGCATTTTGAATATGTTGCGAAGTAGATATTAAATAGTCGTCTTCGTTTCGCGGTAAATTTGATATCCAAATTCCGACTACTCACAACATTTACCTTATCATGTTTGCCTTTTATAGCAGATTAATATGACGCACCTGGTCAGTGTAACTTATATAAATCTTCGTTAAACAAGAGCCGTTTCGTAGAAATGTTATATTGTAAGAAATGAGACTCATAAATAGCTCTAATAAAAATTCCACTTCGCCCTACACAGTTGTCTCATTTCTACGCAATGGTTGCAGTTCCCGTTGCAAATCGTTATAATATTCGTGATCAGACATGGATTCTTCTTCCACTGATCGTTGAGGAAGATATTTACTGGTGGTTGGTTGTGGCGTAGAATCACTGCTGCTACCCTCACTGGTACATTCTAGAGGCAAAGGCTCCGTCGGGATTCCTATAGTTTGAGGAGGAACACTTTGTTCCGACATTAGATATTCTGGATTATCGATACATCTTTTCGATGCTACGAAGCCACTATAACACAAATCTTTTACATCTTGGCCCTCACCGCTTTCTCCTATTAGGTCCATGTAAGTAGATGCATTTTGTGTATGTTGCGGAGAAGGCATTAAATAGTCATCTTCGTCTAGCGGTAAATTTAATTTCAAATTTCCAACTTGTGCCTCTTTTACTTTGGACATGCTCTCAAATTTGGCTTCCTCATCAGGCCTCGATTTCATGGGATCGCTGCAATATCGCGAACTGGAAGTTTCAGAAGCACAAACTCCGTTATTATAATAATGTCGAGTTTCTGTTGCATCTGAATTGTTATTTGCGTTATTATATCGTAATAAGTCTTGATCCCATGCTTCAGAGTTATTTGTAGCATCGGCGGTCACACATTCAGCCGCTGTACCATTGTTCGTCCAAGATGATGAAGCTCCTGGTTTTAATGATCCAGTATGTGTTTCTACACCCGCCGTTACCACAGAGTTCATGGTGGCAGTGCCTGGTAAGGTTTTAAATTTTGGTTGCAGATATTCATCTGCTTCCACCAACGGCTCGGGTCCATCCATGGCTGACGAAAGATTCCTTATTAATTCCTTTTCATCCTGGAAGATATAAGTAAATCATATAGTAGGTGTTGTTGCAAAATTATTGTGACACATAATATTATTGACTTTTATAGAAAATATTAAGGGAAAACCGGAAAATGCATGAAGTTTTATTTGAATTTTTGTAACGATTCTATACTAACAAAAAGAGTTCAAATCAGTTTCGGGTAATTTATTGCCGCCATATCGGCGTGCTTTTTAAGTGACGTCACCGTAAGCAATTTCAACAATGAAGTTTTCCAACCTTCATAGTTTTATCGAAACAAAATTTTTAAGGCATTTATATTATTATGAAAACGGATGGAAGAAGTCATTTTATGTCGTGTATTGTGTGTAAAAATATGTTCAAAATTGTGAATTTAAGCAACCCACTTAACCATTATAGTAGGACTTAACATACTTTCATCACAAGGAATCAATATTTAGCTAATAATTCATAGTGAACATAATTATACAATAGATATCATGGAAAAAGCACAAAACTATTACTTCGTGAGATAGCATGCGGTGATATCACTTTTCAGTTCGTTCAATAGCGACGTGTTTTCGAAATTTGCGGGGAAAGTGTTAAATATCAATGTTTTAAATGATTACATTTCACTATTAGAGAACGAGAAATTAAAACAAAAGGTACAGGTATTATATTATTCTTTAAGATAAATTAATTAAGATAAAATTATAATAGGCCCATTTCGAAATAGCATCAATATTCCTTATTGGTTCTAGAAGTATTAAACCTTTAACGTATAAAAAATATTATTTAAAAAGGTAATAAGTATAAACTGACCTGAGTAGAATAGGATGGGAGACGCATAAATTTATCTCCAGGAATAACAAGATATCGCCCAGGATCTCTAGCCATCTCAGCAAATGTATCTGCTAATTGTTTAAATGTCGGTCGACTGTCAGCGTCTAACATCCAACAGGATACCATTACGCAGTAGATGTCTAGGGTGCAAATTGCAGGTTGAGGAAGTTTTAAACCATTTTCAATTAGTTCAGGTACATTTCGAGCTGATATATTTGCATAAGGCCTGGCACCATAGCTCAAGATTTCCCATATAGTAACACCGAAGGCCCATACATCACTCTTATGGGTGAAAATTCTGTGTTGGACACATTCCAGTGCCAACCATTTAATAGGCATTTTACCACCAGCGGCTTTGTATTCATCTTCATTTATGTCAAGTAATTTTGCTAAACCGAAGTCCGTTATTTTAACACAATTTGGTGTTTGCACCAAAACATTTCTTGCGGCTAAATCTCTATGAACCAATCTTTTTTCTTCTAGATATGCCATTCCACGAGCAATTTGAGTGCACCAATTTAAAAATGCCTTTGATCCAATTTTTTCTTTATGTGTCCTAACGTAATCTAATAAGCAACCTAAAGGCATGAGTTGTGTAATGAGCATCATTTGGTTTGTCATGCACACTGCAAGAAGTTGTAATAAATTTGGGTGTTCTACACTGGCCATTATGTATGCTTCTTCCAAAAACTCCTTGCTTGTGTTAGCGCCTGTCCCCTCTTTCAGTATCTTAATAGCTACTGGAATTTTAACATTTTCACCTTCAGGCACCCATACACCTTTATAAACTTTTCCGAATGCACCAAATCCAAGCATTCCACCGCGCCGTAACTCTGCTTCTTTTACAATTCGGAGCTTAGCTAAGTTTGGTTTTACGTTGGTTGGTCGAAGAGGTTCATTGTCTTCACATCCAGTTAAAACCATGGTCATCTTCACGGCTTCTTTCTTAGCTTTAGCTTTTTGTCTACACGTATATCCAATAATGGCAAGAATAACTAATAGAATAAATGCTAGTACTAATATAATTACAAGAACTGTGGGAATTTTTGCAGTTGCCATTGTTGGTGGACTATTTGCTAACGTAGAACAATAAGGTTCCTCTATGGGATTTTGTAAAAGTTCATCAAAATATATTCTGTTCGGTATATCGGCTGGGCATTCATCTGTGCAGTTGAATGGTCCAGAATTAGTATCACTTAAAAATATTTTTAAATTTTGGCATTTTATGCAATCCGTGGGTTGAGGACCTGTGCAACCTCGACATTCAGAATTGCATGGTGAACAAATCCTACTATTTTCATCAGTAAAATGATCTGAAGGGCATTCGTCTTCACATTGGTCCCCACGCTTGAAACCATTGCACACTTGACATACTTGTTCATGAATACCAAAGCCAGTACATTTTTTACACAAGGGATGACATTTACGACACACTACTTTTACTTTACCCTCCAACGGTTTGACGTTTCCAACCCATTCGTTGTAATAGCCATCTGGGCATGGTTCATTTTCTTTTAGACAGCTTTCAACCGTTGCCTCTACGCTAATAATAGCTTTTTTACAAGAATTGCATCCACCGATACCAACTATATTCGCTGGTCCTGTACAACCATTAAAGCAATTGCTATGACACGGCTGGCAAGTGCCATTTTCAGATTGATATCTGGACTCTGGGCATTCGGCTACACAATAAGGTCCATCACGCACATGCTTACATTTTGTACAATTTGCACGGCTGGGTCCTAAGCACTTATCAAGGCATTCTGAATGACACTGCTTGCATATTTTTGTGCCCGCTTTGTAGAGTCTGTAAATGTTATACATAAAATATTATTCAATGATTCTTTCATACGTTATTATTTTTTATATGTTTTTAATACAATCGCATTGCACATTGTGATCAGCAAATATAAGTTTTTGTGGTTTATACTGACCCAGGATGGACACTGCAGTTTTGAATGCAGATATCTCCAAACTTGTAATTTTCGCAAGAGAGACACTGGTCCGGACCAGGGCCCCAGCAACCATCAGCTGAACATTGTGAATCGCAAACCATATTTGTTTTTTCTGAAAGACAAGCTTGTTATAGGTAACGAACACACGGTTTAAAAAAATAAACAAACTTAATGAAGTTTGTTTTCGCCAGCTTTATAGTTAATAGGTTAGTAAGGTTATTAGAAATTAAATAAATACACAAGTAATATTTTTAAAATTTCGCAATGAACGGATATTATAAAACTTTGCGATGCCATATTATAAACTTAAAATTATAAAATTAATTTGAGGATCCCCAAAACAATAAAATACTGTTTAAATTATACTTACCACAATTTCGCAAATCTCCATTTTTCTGTATTATTTGCTTGTGGTCCTTCGATTTTACAAGTTTGTTCCAAGCAATTTTATCGGCGAAACATAATTGTCTGTTTTCCATTATAGCTATCGCACCTGAATTCACTCGTTTCAGAGATTTTAAGCCAAGTGATGTCAATGAAGTTTTAACAATATAAAGAGAAGCAAAGAGATTTTCTACCACTTGCCGACCTCCTATTACTTCTAAATTGCGGAAATAGGACAGACTTGTAAAATTTGGATGATGAGCTTGTACATTCAAGTATCCTGTCACTTCTCGCACTGTACTAAAAATTTCAAGTGCATCAGGTTCCATTTTCGCATAACGCTCACCGAAGGAGTAATCTGGATTTATATGCTGAAAGCCTGTAAATGTCATTTCTAGAATTTCGATTGACCCATCTATGATAGTACAGTCTTTAAAACTATCTATATTCCCAGAATGGATTGTCCTTTCAGCACGACATGTTTTTGGGCAAGTGACATTACACGGTATACATTCACCATTAACTGCCGTTTTATTCGGTGGGCAGCTACGGACACAAGCACCATTATCTTTTAAAAGATGCTCTGGACAGTTTCTTACGCACGTGGCACCGTAAGCATATTTCCCATTAGGATTTGGTTCCCAAGAATAGGTTGTAGGGTTATATTTTTGCATCTGGGGGCATTCTTGAGAACAAGTGCCCTCGTCATAAAAATTTCTGCATGCAAGACATTGACTGGGTAATGGGCCCGTGCAACCTCCAGCACAGAATGTATTACAACAATCACGTGGATTTGGTCCGAAACAACGTCCTTGATCACACTGAGGACTACAGTTTGTTTTTGAAAATTTTTGACAATTATGCGGTCCATCGCCCCAGCATCCTGACTCGCAACTAGGGTGGCAAGGTGGACATTCCCTTTCCGGAACTTTAAATGTGTAAACAAAAACATAAGTAGCATTCACTCCTGTTATAATTTCTTCCCAATTAATGGTTTTAACGTGGCATAAATTATAATTATTGTAGATTCCAACACTGCCTCTGAGAACGTCTCGTAATGCAGGAAGTTCCAAAGTGAAAGCTGAAGACATCGTTACTAGGAGAGCAAATTCCTCTTCTCTCACATTTAATTTAAACAAAGTTCGACCTCGGATTATTTGTAATTGTGGCAAAATTATATGCGCGACTTTAACGTATGCAATAAGAACATAACCAGTGACTTCTCTAATATGTTGGAGAAAAGATAAGTCCATTGTCTCATTTTCAAGCCATGTTAGTTCTAGGTTACCGTCGACGTAAGTGCAATTGGTGAATCTGTCCCGCAGATTTCTGTAGTGGGTGTCTCGGTTTGAGGGCACTGACATCCGACCATTTGTACCGATGCATACTGAAAAGAAAATAGGATAATATAAAAAAAACGAAGTCTTCAATTTCAAATATAATAATATAAATAAAATAATTAACAAATAATATTTTATAATTATTTAATAAAAAAGCATTTCACTACAAGTTACAGGTTTTTATGTATATATTAGACAATAAATTATACTGTATGTATATTTTAAATTTTCCATAAACCACGTCTGTTTCGGGATGTCTTTTAAAGACCGAAATACGGTACCCCTTTTATAATGTTATATATCTAGAATTCGTTGTGGCCGTTAAGAAATAAAGCAATCTCATCATTGCTAATAATAATTGTACAGTAAGGAAATAACAAAACTTAAGCAAAGGCGGTTGTGAGTGGGCAGATTCAAAAGCCAGTTCATACTACGCTACTCTTTACGCTCTTATATGAGAGTACATAATTATGAATATTGTAGTCACAAGTCTGCTTAGGCACGGCCAGTTGCCACTATTTCTAATGCAGTGTGGCGTGTACTGTTTATTTCCTCATACGTTGTTTCCATTTTAAGATCATTCTATGAAAATCGTAACAATTATATTACCTCAAGTATAATAATATTGTATTAATCATTGACTATTTTTCTTTTTCGGAAAACAAGTTTTTCTAGACAAACTACTATTAAGTCTGAATAAAAAATATTTTACGAAGAAATAAGACTACTGGTCTCGAATTTTTCGTTGGTAAAATCACCATAAATAGAGCTAGGATGCTCGTAAACTTACACCCCGTGAACAGAATACACAGAATTTGAGCCCATTAATCAATACGAGGTGAAATCTACCTGCTTTTTGTATAGAGCCTATTATTTAAGATTCACTAAAGGTAAGGAAGAAAATAAGTAATTCAATATGTCTGGATTTTTTAATCACGTAAGATGGAATCACAGCCGATACGTTTCTAAGATAGTTGAATTACTGATTGATTTTATCATGCTTTAGCTTAAGTACTTTTTTTGTTAAATTGTTATTAGTATATATCCACATACTTACATAAATGCATATGAAAAGAAAATAACGCCTTTAAAAATATATTGTACATGTGAAATTGTGATAGAATATATCGTGTTAAAGTGCTAACTTATGTTACCTACTTTCTCAAGGTCTTCGACATATGTGCTAAAAGTAATGACCATTTGTATTAATCGAACCTTCAAGTGTAAATGCATATATGAGGAACTACTAAGAAATACAGAAATGAAATTTGATTTCTGTATTTCTCAGTACTTTCTTAAACTTAAGAATTCGTGTACATTATAAAGAAAATATTTGGTGATATAGTTATTTACGTGAACTAACGATTTAAAGCACGTATTACTGTCGAATAATTTTTACCTGTAAAAATGTTTCATCTATACTCTTACTATGCATAAAAGATTTCTGTAGTTAAATATAAAAGTACGAACATCGACCATGGTAAGATTGGAAGGTTTCATCATAGCGACATGCTTTGTAAACATGTATAAACTTGGCAAGGTGCCTCCCACGTTCGCAGCCGATTTCAAATGTCGTTGGATAGTACGAACGCATTTGTTTTATGAACATTGGATTTGGTCAAATGCCGTGTGGGTAGAAATCCGGTGTCCGGTCGACCCAGATACATGGTCCATGCCGATGACATAGGTGATAGTATTGACATGTGGCTGTTGTCCGTCGCGCTCAGTGCCTCCGATTTACCCGCATTTCAGACGAGATTTTATCAATAAAGTTATAGCACACAATCTGAACGATAAACTATGCCATACTTTGAGGAATCTAATTAATAAATTATATCATACTATTTAACATATACATAATTGCATTTGCTCGAATAATTTGCAATCAAAACTATTTCCCGTCATTAGCAAGGTCTCATGTCAGAAAGTATCTTTGCAACTTCCTCTTGATAGACTGTAGACCTGATAATTGCGCATGTCTCTTCTTAACCAATCGTTCAACTGAAGTAGGTACCTAAGTAAAACCTTTAAAGCTCGGCGATTGGTTTGTCTTGGCCTCAGAGGTGAATGTTTTTATCCAGTTACTTACATTCTGCAGCACTGGAACCAGTTTTGATCCACTAACATTTCATTCGAACAACTCAACCTTTCACAACAATCTCTCATTGTATACGATAACTTTTCGTACATTTTGGTTTTGTGAGACAAAATAATGAACAGATTTGACATTGTATTTCGATTTGGATTATAATTAACATGTTATACACGCACAAAAGACGATGTATCATTGAGATAAATCTTTTTATTAAATTTCCTACTTACGATATAAATAATACATTATTTTAACACATTTCAAGACACTACCAAGAGGAAATTAAGTTATGAGTGAACATATTTATGTTTACGAAGGCGTAGTAAAATTATGATCGGGGATTAAAAATATTATATTTATTTAATAAAGACAATATAAATTTTAAATGTTTCTCATAAAATCGTAATTACAAAATCCATTTAAATAATTATAAGAATGAAAATACAAAATTACACATATTAATTTAATGAAATTGTTATTACTAACAACTAAATGCACCTAACGTTCATATTTTTGATTTGACTACCACCATAAATAATGGATTTGATAAAAAAATAAATAACTCTGTGTAGATATAAAAATATAAGGGCTTGGCTCATTAAAACATAAATTAAAAAGTCAGATTATTTTAATCATTATGAAACAGAAAACCGTTAATGGGCTTAAAAATCAAATTCAAACCTGATTGAAAAGGTGATGTTCATTTTAAATATGGTAATATTATATATGTCTAGAAGAATATATTACTGGAACATAACGCGTCTAACCAGATATGTAAATAAGTAGTTACCTAGTACCATTTTCATTGATGGATTTTTAAGTGCATCAAACGCGTAAACAAGACTAGAAAATTATGCCGAAGTTATTATAATTTTTTGAATATTGTAACTTTGTTGTAAGACACAAGTGTTAGCCTTTAAGTTACATTGAATCATAATCTTATATCATATGATTTGGATAAAATTTTCATATTTACATTACATTTCTTGCTAAGTTTGGGCTTATGCCTGTGAATCGATTTTTAAAATAATATAAATAAATAAAGATTTTTACTACAAATCAAGGTTAAGAAATTTAAATTTGGAGTCTAAATATGTTTAAAATTTTTGGTTTAATACTCTCTAGACCTGTTTATTCACATTATCAATACATATACATGTGTGTAATAATATTTTTGGGAAAACCATATACCTAGGCGATGATGTTTATAAATTTTTAAAATGTTAATTATGCTAATGATTTCTTGAATTTTAAATTCGAAATTTGTGTTTATAATCATTGTGTGAAAGATTTATTCAAATATTACCTACGTCAATTAATTGACGACGTTTCAAGTTATGGTCGGTTTATATTTATTTTATATAATAATAATCACTTTTTACAAAACATAAATTCATTATTATGTTTTCTAATATTCTGTAAAAGTTTTGAAAGATGAAAGATAAATAAAGGAAATTCAAAATTTAAAAAATCAATGATGATTGATGTATTTGACAGTTCACGTGCAGGCAGTTTTAGAGGAGAAATGATCAACAAGCGAAACCTCGACGTTGTTGCTACTAATTTTTATAATTTATCTAATTTATTGTATAATTTTTGTAATTATTCAAACGAAATTATTTAAATGTGTCACACTAGCGTAACTAGAAGACAATAATATATATAACACTTTTATAAAAATAGCGTTTACTGGACTGTAATTGATATCAATTCTGTTATATCGCCTCATGATTTTTAGTAAATCGAATTACAGTATGTACTTTTTTAAATATGATTGGAAGACTGACATCCATCTACTCTCCAAGAGCATTTTCTTATTTTAAACTAGTTTACGCCGTTGATATTTTTCGGGTGGTACTTGAAGTGAAAGCACCTTTTCCACAAATGTAGATAGTAAATATTAATGCAAATTTTCGATTTTATAATATGTTTAGTTTGAAACAAGAATTATTATGTAAAACAGTCCAGCTCTGTGGCTACGTCGTACAATACTATATTCGAATTCATTATATGGACTTCATAGCATAAACATTCGATATTTGAGAATATTAATATTAGTTTCATAACCACTAAAATATTATTTATAAGATACCTATCTAGCTTATGTTTTCATGTGGACGTCTAATCTTAGTCGTTTATCAAATCAAAAGAATTCAACATTCCTAGCCGATTGAATTAATTTATCAATATGAAAAACAGAAGACAAGTTTAAGAAGATCCAATCGTGCCTTACACTTTTTAATTTGATTAAATTATTGATTTCTACTGCCAGCGCTTACAACTTGGGTTAGTTTATTGGACTTTTAGTAAGGGTTCCTACTAAAAGAGATTTTAAAATATAATACAGATTATAACCTTTCTCGATAAAAGTTCTATACAACACTGAAAGAATTTTTCAAATCGGACCAGCAGTTTTACAGATTAGCGCCTTCATACAAACAAACTTTTCATCTGTATAATATTAGATATTGATTAATTTAATCATTCAAATAGTATCTATTTATTAATCTCGTTTCTAATACAACATCACTTAATTAATACCATAAAAATACCGAAGCTGTGTTAAATATATTACGACTTACTCGCTTTTAAAATTTAGGGTGCCTGTGCGTGTCTTATTCCTGCTAATTAACATGGGGCTCAGAAATAACCTTAATTATATAAATTAATGTCTGACTGATGAACAAAATTGTTGATTTTAGCACTAATAATTGAAATTAGCTTTAGTCGAATTACATAACTTGATCGATATCGTTTAATGCTGTTTCTTTGCCTTTTGTTTCATAGCTTGGGAAAATTAGCGCCACAGTTTTAATAAATTTAAATTAAATTACTTATAGATAATAAACTTATATCGATTTATCCAAGATCAGTGTTGCCAAGTCAGTGGATTCTCCACTAAAACTGGCGGCATCGTCCTACTTTTTCGAAATATTTCCTATAATGGCTGTTGGAATAACTAATTGTAATTTTCTCTTTATTTTATTTAAAGTTTTAGAGATCTCTACTTTAACTGTATTGGCAAAATTGATTATGGCGAATAACTCATATATTGTCCGATGGTATAGACTACTTTTATTTTAGATTAACCTAATTAAAAGTTTCGCCCAGAAAATCTGCCCATTAGTTTTTCAGGGAAATGCTTGAATCTGTCAGGTTCCTCTTAATAGTAAAAATAATTCATAAATAATATAAAATTAACGCGGATGAAACTGACGAGCGCTGATAGTTACAAATAAACTATTTTATTACTCGTATAAAGGTTATAGAAAAAAATTACATTAGTGAAAAACATCCAGAATAAAAGTTAAGAAGGTACTTAATAACAACAAACGAAATAAAAATTGATTCACTGGTTTAGTTAAAAATAAGTGCATAATTTTTAGCAATGTGATGGAATATATGGAATTAATTCAAAAACAAATTTTTTTTGGAATGAAGTATTGCGTTCCAACGATGCTCAAGGAGAGTCCTTAATTTGTCGGTTTACTAATTCTATGTTAATTTAATAAATGCTAATATTTTACCTTGTGATATTAAAATGATGACTACTCTACTATTTATTACTTACTACTTACTCCTTACAACTAACTCCACTATTTGTTTTCTTTATGAATCCATAACAGTCTATATTCAGTACAAAATATAGCGCTTTTGTAATTAGAGTCATTATTTATTAATGATTGTCAGGTAGTTATAGCAGTTGAATCTGGTGGATAGCTAGTTTAACTGTTGGCAACACTGTCCAAGATAAACTTTGTTTGTTTTCCTCCACAACGGTTGTTTAAATTGTATCCCATGACCCCATGAGTACTTCACACATTTTACGACATACATTTATTATAGTGATACTAATATAAATTCTTTTCGGTCATTGGTCATATATTTGTAGTTGTTTTTCCGGTTTAAAATAACACGTAATTAATGGTCGGTTATCAGTTTGAGATCACTATTAGTTTATATGATAGATAGTAACTAAACATCCACTGAATTAAATGGGAAAGCTTAGCAGATAATGGCGTGGGCGGCACTTACTCTTGCCCTTAACGAATTCCGAATATTTATGTCGGGCAGGTACGACGTGATGAAGACGGTGGGCGCGGGCGGCCCAGGCACTGGCAGCGAGTGCGCCGAGGCACATACACCACAACAAGGTACGCGCACCAATCATGCTGCGACATCACTCGCGTTACACTGAACACAACCGAACGCGGCAAACTTCCATCGTGTACTGGCCCGCCCGGTTTCCAAAGTCCACGGTGCGCGGGCGCAAGCGAAGGTGTGTACAAGTTTAGAGAATTCATTATATACAACTTTTTTTCTAGGCCTATACAATTTTACTAAACGACGGCATTTTCGTTTTCCATACTATGAAATTTTAGATCAAGAGGAATCGTGTTATAAAAAATGATTTTATTTTTATATAGGGATAGTATTTCTTTTAATTAAACATTACTATATGAACAATTGACAATAAGTCAATTAAATAAAATATTGATATAGAAAAATATATGTAATAAACAATTTAAAAGATACCAAACGTTAAGTTTATTCTGTGTAAAAAAAGTATAATAACATTAACACGGAATGGTCTATATTTATACAAGTCTATGGACATGGTGCTGTCTTCAACCTTTTTACAATCGCAGATAAACGTAAAGAAGGACGCAGGTATGCGCCGGAGACGCTACTCATATATAAAAAGCAATATAATCAAAATTTTATACCGAAATGTAACGCTTGAATAATTTTAACTTTTAATTTAGACGTAGCATAAATTAATTTAGGAGAATTTTATTATATATATTTTCATTATTATTGACAACTTTTTATTTAAAATTAGATAATATTTTAAAAAAAACACTTACACAATTCTCTCAGTAACATGAAAAAAGCTGCAGTGATAAAACGTAGGACAGACCGAATGCGCGTTGAACTCTTTCCGAAAGTAAAGTTATCTTCTCAAATGAATGATGAATAATTTCAATTTACATAAAATTTCTGAAGATACATAAAAAACATCCACTATCCGCTGTGTAATGACTTGTTTTAAAGTTATTTATATTTTGATATATATTCAGAACTACTTAGAAATTCATCCAAATACTCGCAATAAAAATAAATAAGGGCCGGCAGCAGAACGTCACAACGTCAAAAATGATGTGATGTGGTTAAGGCCTTAAGGTTGGCAACGCGTCTTCTAGATCTACTGATCTTGGAGGTGTCCATGGGCGACAGGAATTGCATAGTAAAGGCGAACTGTATGCTCGTTTGCCTTCCTATCGCACAAAAAATGCCAGTTTCGATTTTTTACATATAATTAAGGATATTTTTTCTTTAGTATAATTTGAGCAGATTTGCTTGAAAGTTAGTGCTTAAATAAAATTGTTTGTACAGTGAAATGTTCAACGTACGATTATACGTTACCATGTATAACTATCTAGTTGAAATGCTTTTAATTCTAATCTAAATAGAAAGAGACAAAGTTTATTAGTTTGTAGTTGAAGAGACAGTATCATAGGTCTGTTCAGGTGAACAAAGAGACCACTTGACTGCTTTGTGTTGGCACAATGAGGCTTTGATTTCTTTCATTGTGGGGCAGGTACCGGTCACTGCTTACTATTCTTGTGCGTTTACAGCGAGCTCTACCTTTTATCTAGCTACCTACCTGCCCTCAAGTTTTAAGCTGAAGTATTTAAACAATATTATTATTTAGTTCCATAAACAAATAGCGTCAGTGAGGGCTCAATTTTAATTTGAATGTGTTTTATAAATTCGCGCGTATTTTATACCTTCAATCAATACTTTGTTTTACAAAAATACTGTGGCATTCTAAATTTTTTATCTTTACTATTATTAGAGATTCGAAGTCGTGTATGATATCTATACTAATATTATAAAGCTGAAGAGTTCGTTTGTTTGAACGCGTTAATCTCAAGACTGCTGCTGCGATTTGAAAAATTCTTTCAGTGTTGGATAGTACATTTATCGAGGAAGTCTTTAGGCTTATTATATTTTCAAGAAACATAGGGTTCTTTACTAAAAGTCTAATAATGTAAGCTAAGGTGTAAAAATCAAAATTAACGCGAGTGAAACGGCTGGCAGAAGCTAGTAATGAAATAAATAAGGCCATATGATTGTTTTCGAAAATTATTACTAATATACCATCGTTACTAAAACGTTAAAATTTTAATACTCCTTTTGGGCTGTAAGCGGATTCCTGAACCAAAAAATATACCCCACTGCGACGGGGTAGGCGATACAATCTTTGTGACGTACGTAAGACAGTATTAAAAACTTGTATATCTAACACGTAAGATTGAAGTTTGCATGGCAATTGTTTTGCTTACAGCGTTGTTTTAATTTAAAGAATGTTGCTTTAAAATATCAAATAATATGTCGGCATCTGCTACCCCCTGCTTATAGCAATCATTTCAATAAGTCAGAAATGGGTAATATAATTTATCGTCTTCATTTGATCATAAGTCATATCGAGCAGGTACCTGCGACCAAATTGACTGTGATATTCGATAAAATTAATGTTTTGTTCGATACATCTTCAGTATATTTAAAATTATAAGTTGGATATTTACATATGTAAAGAAACTCTTTCCATACGTGTGACGTAAAGTTATATTAATACAATGCATTATCTCAGTAGTGCAGACGTCATCTGCATGGCTTTTAAAAGTATATGATTTGTCTTTTGACCTTTAAAATGAACAAAGGCTATTACAATAACGTGTAGAGAATGAATACTGCCTCAAGATATGCATCCAGTTGCATGAGATCTTGACGAGCAATTCACATGGTAATGCCAAATATTCGTGGAATGATCGCTTTTAGCTTTAAACCTTGAGGCGACAGCGGACCCGATGAATAGAAAGTACCTCATCTTATCACATAAGTATAAAACTAATATAATCCCACATTTTAAAGCCATCGCTTCAATCTTTTTTAAGTTTAAATAAAATAATAGTCTCGCCATACTACTGAGCGTATTTTTATTTTATTTATACGTTGCAGTTTAAAAAATCCTCTATCTTAAATTGCAATATGACCTCGCATCAATGTCATATATAAGGGTACATTATCTATTCACTGAAATTAAAATGATCTCCACAGATGTACTCTTAACATACTCACCGTACAAAAGGCTGGCTTGTATTCACACGGTCACAACAAAAGATAGTTTTTGCGAATGAAGATTCCCAACGAAATCTAAACGCGAATCACATTGTGGGAGCGCATCTTACTTTGGAATGGAGATTTTTTCGATGGAAAGTGATTGACTTCGATCCTTATTCTTAAGATAAAACTACGATTAACTAAATTGCATTAGGGAATAAGTAGGAATACACACATAAACGCCTAAAAAATGTACCTTCATTGGTATGAAAGACACTTTGTCATAAATGTTCATAAACAAAAACTGCATTCTTTTACAACACTCGAAGACCAAAATGGACGATTAAAATCAAAAATAAACTACAACTCAGGTCGCTTTTGTCTTACTCGTGTCTACAACAGGCTTTTATCTCTTGGACGCCAAGCTAAGAAAAAATCCCGAACGTAAAGTGGCGCGCAGGTAATGCCTGCCATTTTGCTCAACCTTTTTATTGTTATTCTTTCAATAGCAATCCGTGTGTTTTATGTCTTGTCAAAGTCGTGTAAAGAGATATGTCTACTAATTAGGTGGTAATCATATATGTAGTAATGTTTTATTAATGATTAGTGTATAGGTACACACGGTTAGTAAATTAGGTATTAAGCTTAATTATTTTGAAAGATTTGAAATTGTTTAGCTTTCAATTATTTAAATCAAAAATTTGTAAAACGCATAGAATAAAAAACACCTAAATTTAGGTAAATTTGTGAAGTATTTTTTGATAATAGAGTTAAAATTAAAGATGAAATCGCAGGGCAATGCTAGGACTAAATAATTTCCATAAGTATGATCCACTACACATAAGATCGTGTATCATAGGATCAATTATTGTTTATATTTAACTATTGAATAAATACAAGTTACTATCTAGGTTACACAGTTGGGTATTAAGAAACATTATTTGCTCAGGGCTAACGAACTAGTATGTACGATAACAGAGTCATTTCAGATGATTTCTTGATAAAAATACAATTTTATAAAATGTTTAATATTACGTTAATAAATATGTACTTGTAATAGATTGACGATTATGTACACAATTGGATATTTATATAGAAACGAAGTTAAAAAGTTAAAACTTAAGTAGTTAAAGAAAGATGCTTTAAGAACATTCATTTAAATTATAAAACGCTACGAGACGCTAGCTTGAATAAACCTGAAAACTAAACATAATGTAATAACTTGTCAAACTTACATAAGATAATATTCATCAAGATAATTAGTTTATCTTGACATATGAATGGATAAAGTAATACATAAATTCACGAGGAAGCTCAGTACTAGCAATTTCATTCAAGATGGATTACCTGAAACTAAGCGACGTCTCTGAGCACCTTACATTTGATGTGTTGGATAAAATTTTTAAAATCAGAACAAAGAACCAAGACAGTGCAATCAAAACACAAGTATTACGCGCAAGTCCCGCTGGGGAAGGACTTTTAAGCGTGGTTTACCGCATCTCCGTGACAGGTAAAAAGTTCAAAACAAACTACATTGCTAAGGGACTAGTCCGCGATTTACTGCTCAGGAAAACTTTAAACTGCGAAATGTTCTTTCAAAGAGAAATCTTGTTCTACTCCAAAATATTGCCAATATTGGCTGATTTGCAAAGATCGACGAAAGCTAAAGAAAGCTTAGAAAAATATGTACCAATCTGTTACTACTCTTATTCCGACAATCGAAATGATTATTTACTTCTAGAGGACATGTGTGAACGCGAATATTCCTCCTTTTCAAATGCTCCATCAGACTTTGAAAAACAGGGAACCTTGAAAGTTATGGCTCATTTGCATGCTGTTTCGATGGCTTTACGACTAAAAAATCCTGAATTATTTTTTACATTAGCAAAAGAATTCCCTGAATGTTAGTTACTATACTGATACAAGGAAAGTATGGTACTGCAAGTGGCTGAAAAGTGCCATTGACATCGATAAAGCAGTTATGGATGAATATAAAGATAAAATAAACAATGTTTACTATAAAAGATTTCTTAATGTTATTAATAGTGATATCTACGGGCAGCTAAGTGAAATAGCGCATACCTGGGGCGAACATACAGTTTTGAACCACGGTGATTGCTGGTATGCCAATTTCATGTCATCCCAAAAAAATGTTGAAAACGTCGTTGCTTTAGATTTTCAAATATACAGATTTGCATCTCCAGTTACAGATTTAACGTTTTTCCTATTAACGTGTGCTAATATAACTTCATCGAAAGATGACTTCAAGAATTCAATTGATCTATATTATTCGTATTTTAAATACTTCATGAATGATATGAACATTGATGCAGATAAAGTATTTTCTAGACACGCTCTAGATACGGAATTAAATAAATTTGGAAAATATGGATTTTTGGGAGCTTTATCCTCAATACCATTAATCATTAGTGATAGATGCGATGTAATGGAGTCGTTTGAAACGAGATTTAACAACCAAGAAATAATCCCTCTTGAAGACCTTTGGATATTGTCTTCTTTTAAAACAGAGGAACAAAAGATGCGGTTAGTTAATGCTTTACAAGTATCTGTAGATGCAGGTCTGATATAAGAAAAATATCACTTTAAAGAGACTCGTTTCAATTTGTATACGTCATTATATTTATAGTTTTTGTAGCATTTTATTATGATAACTTGAGGTAATTTATTGATATAAACCAAAAATGCTTCATTGTTTTATACAATCTCTAAGTAGAAGTAAATTTATTTCAACATAATTTTTTCCAATTACGCACGCACAGTATGATTATTTTTAAAAAATGTTACGATTGCTGGCAGTGTCTAATACCAATAACTTTCTATATTAGAAGTGGTAGTTACAACATATTTGTAATCTATTGTTTCTTGTATACGTGATATAAATTTAGAAATTACTAGTTAGAAATTTTATTCCATGTGTTTGTGTATAAATTTTACCAACTACATATGTTGTACTGTAGAAGGACTACGAGATTTTTAAATTATTGATGCAGGTCACATCGTTTTCGTAAAAACGTCGAGCTAAAGGTAATATTATTCTGAGACGTTCAGTACGCAAAAATTGGTAGCAAAATATGCTACGACATGGAATTTAAATGCGGCGATTTCTTTGTATTTATACATATTTAATGTTGTTGCGTGTCTCTAGGCAAAATTCTTTAAATGCATAAAGGTGACATTGAATATAAATAAGCGACAATACTTTTCCCAAGTGTTTTTTAAAACAATATAGGCCATAGCTTAAACGTCCGTATTTATTGTATATTGCGTTAGTATAGTCACGTGAATATTTTATTTAAATATATTAGAATAACTTATACTCATATAAGTATTATTAAGTACGAGGATAGATCAACAAGTAGTGAAAATGAGATAAAATATAAGGCACTATTGATAACTTAATAATTTATTTTTCTACATAGTCTCCGAGTCTCTCTACACAACGACTCCAGTTCTTTTCCAAGGCTTCAATACTTAAAAAAAAAAGTTTTGATTTAGTCCTTGTTTTTCTTACCAAGGAGCATGTCGTTCTCACTACTTTTTGATCCCTCCTCGTAGATATTTTATTTGTAGCAAAATACAGATAAAGAATATATCACTCTCTTATTTATTACTTTAAGGTAATATAATATTTGCAGATTTTTTCTGCTTGATAAATTATAAATCAGGCTTATAAATAAAATTATTACTACGTACTTCACTATAAAGTTATAAATATTACACAACTGTGACTGTTACTTACTCGAAATAGTTATATAGAGTAGAAATGCTCATGAAGTGTCAAGTGCCATGCTTTCCAAGAACATTGACGCATGTAAATATTAAGAAACAATAGAGGCCAAAAGGTAAAGGGCAATGTGAAGTAAAGGAGACCTGTGTTTCTTTATACAATAATGCTTCGAGCTTGTAGCTACTAATGCTTATATTAATTATTTATTTAACAAAGACCGCAGTGAGTTCACAATACCAAAATGGAATATTAAGTTTTAGGTGGTCAGATATTGGTATGGACATCATCGTCATGTATAATTTCAAACGAAATTTCAAAACATTGTTCACTGAAATAGAGAACTACTTATTTATTTCGACATAAGGGAGGCCGGTTCAATTGAACAAGTGAAAAGTCCTTCGCTTGGCGCCGTCGCAGCTCGTTAATATATCATTTTATATAATTTCTTTGTAAATGCCTCGTGTTTTATTATATCTTGAGAAATCGAAACTTAATGTTGGCTTTTAAATGTTGAGTGCAGATCTTCAAAATAATAATTAATGGCGGCCGTGTCAAAAAAGTTTATTCAAAAACAATAAAATAAAATTGTGTCTCAGAATTTATTTAGTATGGTAATTATTTATATTTAACATGCCCCATTAAGAAGCGGG
Organism: Hebomoia glaucippe; assembly: GCA_025727935.1. Lineage (NCBI taxonomy): Eukaryota > Metazoa > Arthropoda > Insecta > Lepidoptera > Pieridae > Hebomoia > Hebomoia glaucippe. The sequence goes on from JAOSYY010000008.1 coordinate 3,281,427, forward strand.
CGCGCTGTGATGATAGACGGACGTTAAAAAAAGGAAGCACGATCTCTCATTCGACGAAACTTTGTTGTTGAGGGCACTTCTAAAAAGCAGATAAGGCCCTTAACATCAAAAAAGTCGATCCCATTTTGTAAACAGGTTGTAAACGATCTTGTAAGTGGTGTCAAACGCAAAATGGTGCATCAAATCAAACAAATAATGTTATTATCTTATAATACCATTAAAGTTTTAGTTATATATTATTGCTAAAGAGTAATCATTATTTTTATATTTAATTTCAGAATATTATATTAAAAATACATTCACCAGAATATTGGTTTCTTAAGTAGGTATATAAATGAAATGCCGGTAATTAGAGTGTTTTATTAAGAACTAGGATTACGTCATTTATCTATACTAATTTTATAAATACGAAAAGTTTGTTTGTTCGAACGCGCTAAGCTTAGCACCCGCTGGTTCGATTTGAAAAATTCGTTCAGTGTTGAATTTTTCAAAATAGGGATCCTCACAAAGTCCAATAAAGTAATCCCTCACTAGGTTTGACCTATCGTCTGTTCAAAGACATTCCATGAAACATATGCTTTTGTCAAAACGTATTTTAGTTGATGAAAATACGTTAGAGAAATTAAAGTACACTGCATAAGGTAATCTCGTTCGAAGTAAAAATGTAATATATAACTAGTAAGTTGGTATTTAGTTTTAAACCACTCAATGCTTTGATCTTTTGTTGATCCAATTATAAGGCACGGTCGATAATCTCAAGTATTACGGTACAAAAATGATTTTTTGAGGATTATTTTCGCCATTTCTTTTATAATTAAAATTTATATTAGGTAAATTATAGCTGAGAAAAAAAAAACAAAATAATATAGTTTGAATGAATACATAAAACTAATTCATCTATTTTGCAACCGTGTAGAATCATTAAATCAACACATTATAATGACACAAAACTGGTTCTCTGATTGGTTTTAAATGTTGTAAACAATTATATCAAGGTTCTAAGTCTTTTTATACGTGCCATTTAAAATAGTACTAAAATTAACACAATCTTGAATTATTATCTGATTAATTGTGATTTTGGGGAAATTTGAAATGATCGTAATAATGAATAACTAATGACGATAAAACAAATTAAAATTTAGTCTCTCGTGTTTTTAATTTATTTGTATGAATACTTATATGTCAAATGTTTTTTATTAAACCTAAGCATTTTCTTTTCAAACGTAGCTAACCTACTACTTTGTTATTAACTGATCGATTTATCAACAACAAAGATATCTTTTTAAGGCTACGAACTCGATATTTTTTAAACTATTTTGAACTATAGGTGCCTTGCTATTAAACCGTTGTCAATTTTGTATACTTACTAGCTGATCGAGCAAAATTCGTTTTGCCAAATAAATATATCGCGATTAAAAAAGAGGGGTTGATGTAGAGAAGACAAAATTTGGGGTCAATGTATTTTTCTATGCAGTATCAAAAAAAAAATACAGGTGGACCACCCTTAACATTTAGGGCGATGAGAAATAGATGTTGTCCGGTTCGCAGACCTGATCGATTTGCACACAAATTTTCACGTGAATCGGTCGAGCTATTTCGGAGGAGTTTAATTACAAACATCGTGACATAAGTATTTTGAGAGAGATTTAATGAGCGAACTACGTTTCTGTTATTTCGATTATACAATCGGAGACTACAATTTTATATATAAGTAGGCTAAGTGCCTTTACTTAAACAAATCATTAGGATTTTTTTCTATAGGGTTGATATTGAAAACTTGTAACTGAATGCTAGTTATATGTTAAATACCCAACAAAGATATATAGGTATTATAATGGCAACTAAAGATTTCCGTTTGTATGAACTCGCATGCAATTAGATAAATATTTATATAAAAACTTGTAGTATTCCAAACTTATTATTCACATGGTCATTATAAGAATTCTTTGTAAACAACGATAGACCCTTCATTGAGGTCATTGATGATTAGAAATAAATTATATATCTTCTGCTCAGCTATATACCGGCTATATGAAAACGATCTGTCCTTGGTTAATTTTAGGTTATGCTACATTAATTAAATATTAAATGAATCCTATAAATTTGCCATTTGCCGCTAAAAGTAACCGATATTATGATGCGGATTTAAATGAATTTTGTGCAAAAATCAATCTTTTTTTCTAAAATTATGTAACCTTAACGCCTTATTATGTCAACTATCAACTAGTAAATGTTTTAAAACTTGTCCATTGGTACAGGAGATTTGTCGTAAGAAATAGATAAAAATTTCCTAATTTGAATTTTTGTTCTAAGTTCTATATAACAGGTATTAGGGGACCGCTCCCTAAAACGAAGACAGATTATAGTACTCATGACACCTTTGATGAAGGTAAGGAAAAAAAAATGATTTGAATGATTGATCCTGACCTCCTCCTCTATCATGTTAGTCCAGCTGTTTTTGGTGTCATGCTTCATTGCTTGTTCCTATTTTTAGTAAAGTAATGTATTTTTTATGAAACTATCGTTTTATTTAGCTGTACTTACAAGACGGAGCGTAAATAACGCTAATATAACGTTTTAAAAACATGTTTTTTTTTTAATCAGAGTCGATTTTTTTTCGTTCCATCATAAAAGGTGTCATTAGTACGATCATCTGTCTTCGTTTT
>JAOSYY010000008.1:3284192-3302031 GCA_025727935.1 Hebomoia glaucippe
TTTTTTTTTAATCAGAGTCGATTTTTTTTCGTTCCATCATAAAAGGTGTCATTAGTACGATCATCTGTCTTCGTTTTCGGGAGCAGTCCCCTCACCCTGTATTTGATACTTTCAGATAAATTGATAGATAAGCTGTTATTTTGATATAATAAATATTAGAATTTAATTTATTAAAATAGATATAGATTTTTGTAACATCAAGGATTTAGAAATTATTTAACATTAATTAATGATAACAACAGGTCACAAACGCCGTTTTATTTTGTTTGATAATTCGTAGGTTAAAACTGATAGGAAGGCACTAATCATACGTAGAAAAATTATTGATATAAAATTTGCGTGTGTTTTTCTATTTTTAAATACACTGCCGTTGTCTACAAATACTGACTTAGGCAATGTGAATACAAAGTCAACATCAAATAATTATTGCGATAATGATACTTCGTTTCTGAACTTAGAGAACTGATAAGTATTACGCGTGGGTGTTTTGTAAATTGGGTAGTATATCGTATTGAGAAAGAGAGTTCACGTAAAGCCCACGTTTTAGTACATGATATTGCCTAACGAATAATCTAAAATATGTACATGCAGTTCTGAAATCGAACTGGCGTACTTTTTTGTTACCACATCAAAACATTTCTGTTTAAACCCTCGTATAATAAAATAAAAAGGAAAATTATATGTAAAATTTAGTATACATCTATGGTAGAAGAGAATTTCGATGTAGGTATGATAAATATTTAAAACATAACAGCGCTATTAAAACTCGAAAAAATCTTACAATTAACAGTCAATTCTCATATCTGAAACGAAGTGGAGAGATCATTTAGGCCTTTGGGCACACGCATTTAAGTAACGAAACTCGTCTGACTGGTCGTTAAAATTCCCCGTAATTCGTCGCGGAGAAGGCGGTCTTTACACCGTGTTTTACACTTTCGTCTCTTGTGTGCAACGCCGAAACTTTCTTAAATTATTTCAAACTGCATGTGGACCGTTCCTAGAGAAACAAACTTGTTATATTTAACGATATACTAAAATGCGCCCGTGCTATATTCTCATCATCATTGTCTGTTTACATCAATTGTCCGCAAATAAACATGAATTACGTTTGATGCAGTGAAAGGGATGGAAAGGTACGCCTGACAAAATAACTGGTAATTTATTTTTGTTTACGGCGAAGGCACGAGCGTTAACTAGTATATTATATGTATTTCAATACTGCAATACGACAACTGTTATCCTTCACTTTAATTATGAAATAAAAGTCTTTGTAAGGGTTGCGTGGTCGGTTAAATGAAAAATTTATTCGCTTATATTTATAATATGCACAACGAATCGCATATAGCCATGCGATTCTATGCTTGCTAGTCACGTCAAGTAATGTTCAAAGTTGTGGAGTAACTCATATTAAGTCACTGTACTTTATTTTTTCCAATATTAAGTGCTTAAAAAACAAATATATACCTTGTCTAACATCTCTATACAGCCCTAACGATATTCAAATGATAAATAACATTTTGAAACGGTTTTTTATCGTTCTGTGACATCCATTAACGGCAAATACTTAGAGATATTACATTATATAACTTTTTCATTCATTTTGATTCTTTTTCAAAACATAACTAAACATTTTATAAATTTCCTCGATTAAGAGTTAATGCCTTGAAAAGTACTGTTAATTCCATACGCATATAATCTTTAATATAATTTTTTAGGAAGTTTTATTTATGTTATAAGGTTTTATTACATACAACACGTCAGGGATTAATTCCTTACCTTGCTTGCTGTTCGAATTTTTAGAATTAATAAACTTTATGATTACGAACACTATGTGTGCTATTTCTAAGAAGTTTGTTTACTGTATGGGTTATATTACAAGGTTGCCGATAATAAAATATTCTCAAGGATACTGCTACATAAGGGACCCATTGTCAACACGTTAATGTAAATAAAAGGTAGCTATGCAAAGTTGCGGGATGTAGGACGCATTTTATTTACTTTAGATTTGATATTTGGATTACACATAACATCAAGTACAAAGCGTTTTGTATTAATACGTTAATCTTTGTTTGCTTTGTAATAATACCTAAAAAGGCAATAATACCTAAATATATAAAAGAATATATAAAAGTAAATAAAAATTCGAAAATTAAACTTTCAAAAAATACATATTTATTGTCTTTATTAAACGATTTTATTTATTTTTTTCGGAATATCATTCAAATTTAGGTGCCAGTATGATAAGGTATTTAAAAATATTTTTTTAAAACGTGCCATAATGTTACATTTCCCATTTCCAGCGTCGATTTCCTCGATCCAGGAGAGCAGAAAACTTATGACCGTCTCAATAAAAAATGTATAAATCATTAGTTTAAAAAATTAATAACTAAAATTTCGGACGAATTTAGACCATTGAGCGATCACCTATGAATAAATCGTCAAAAGGGCTTTTAGAGTAGCAGCTGTCTGATTTACTAGTAAAAAGAAAGTTTCATGTGGGTTGACTCGTGCCGTTTCCGTTTTTGAATTAGTGTATTTTTTTTTAATTTTAATATTAAGTTTATTTATGATATATGCATACCAAAGTCATAGTTTTTTTATTATTATTATTTGTATAATTATAAAGCATATATTGTACATCTCATATTTGATAAAAACATGTTAAAAGTAAGATTACGGCAAAGATTCTAATGCAGAAAGCTGCATTAGAATCTTTGCCGTAATCCAGAAACGAAGGTGATGTAAGGATTTGTGGTGACGCTATAGATTTGTATTTTTCAATATAAATTTCTTAATAGCTTCGTCTCACATTAGTCTTTGACCCGATTACATTAGATATTTCATTTTCGCCCCCGCCTCCATCGAAAACCTTTATGTAATGAATAAATACACCTACATCCTACCATCGCAATGTCATATAACCGAAACAAAAAAAAATACAAAGGTCTCAACTGTGCTGCACTTCATTTAACAGCTTTTAAACTTAGCCGTATAAGCAATTATTGCTTAATAACATGTAGGTTGAAATCTGTAGACACGGAGGGGCGATCCTCACTTCTACGATCAGTGGGATAAGTTAATATATATAAACATTAAGTCAAAATAATAAAGACTATTTTTGAATAACACGGGTTGATGTACCGTTTTCAAAATGGTTATACGTCAGTAACGCGATGTCGAAATCGGCGCGTGCCTTGGCTCGGCGTTGGAAATTCAAAGTGGCCGTTATAGGCTGTGATTGAATTTTAAACTTAATTATTCGCCTCAATGGGTATGTTTTCTATAAAGTATAAAATTTATCTAGTCTGCTTTCGTAAGCAACTGTGCAGTCGGATGTACTATGGGAAGAAAGCTCGCGTCAACGTCCAAAATTAATACCTTTTAATAAGAAAATCCAAGAATCAAAAAGCTTACGTACAAGAACGATTGAGCTATGACATAATCTTTAGGCTTATCGACGAATGACAAAAGCAGTTTTATCACCAATTTCGGAAATTTACCAATTGAAAAGTTTCTGAGTATAATATAAGCAATTAAGAGTACTTTTTTGCATAATTTAGATTATAACTACTGACTTTCAATTATATTTTATAGATTTATTTATATAATTATCTGAAGCATATTTATTATATCGTCAACACTCTTTGGAAAATATATAGTGCATGATTAAGTATAATAACGTACAAGACTAGGTTTGTGAAGGTAATCCACTTAATTTTTCGTCCTTTTCTCTTATTATGTATTTAATATGTCTATCTCATTCTTGACAAAGCGCAGCCTCCGAGCTTGAGTTGTTTTCTGAGAACTCTGGTTTCTGAGAGACGATAGTATAATAACATGTTTCGTATGTAAGCATTCTCTTTACGTGTAATATGTATTTAATAGGAAATACAAATAAATTTATTGAACCTGCTTTTGATACTATACTTAAATAAAACTTATGAGAAGAAAAATTAATATGTTCCAAAATATATTATGACAGTTCGATCTTTTCACCTATTGCATTGAACGAATCGTTTTCTTTTGTTAAGAAAATATTATAATTGGTACGTTACACATTTATAACAGTTTCATTATCGCCTTTCCTGTTATAAATTTAATAATACATTAGTTTGTATTCAAAATTTATTTTTGATTATCTTTTAATTATATTATATTTGCGAGCGCTGAAAATGTATTAAAGTTTTATAATGTATGCAATGAAAGTAAACGAAATATTGAATATGAATTTGCGATTAGGTTTCTTAAGTAGGTGCGTTAACTCATTGTTTGACCTAAAATATAATTGCAGCAGGCAAGTACTTCTTGTTAGGTGTATGATAACTGAAGATTACAAAAAGTCGTTGACACTGATAACAACGTTTGTAAATAGATAATGTGACCACATAATTAAAAACACTTCATAGGATTTATTTTGAATATTCCCATAACATGTTTTTCTTTTTAATGCAATATCGATATCGTTTTTTAAGTTATAACATTGTAATCCTATTGAGATGTCACATACAATGATTTTGTTTCAAGTAACTCTTTACTTTGATTCAAGTTGTAAGACGACACCAATTTCAAGATCAGATTAATTTGATTTATACAGTGTTTGTGGACTGCTCCCGAATACGAAGACGGATGAGAGTACTTAAAACACCTTTGATGAAGGGACGGAAAAAAATCGATACTCACAAAAAAAACATATTTTTAACACTTTTTATTATCATTATTTGCGCTCTATCTTGTAAGTACAGCTAAATGAAACGACAGTTTCATAAAAAATACATTACTTTACTAAAAAAACAGAACAAGCAATGAAGCTTGATAAGAAAAACAGCTGGACTAACATGATGGAGCAAAATAACGCCAATAAAACTTTTTAAAAATATGTTTTATTTTTAATCGGGATCGAATTCTATTCCTTCCCTTTATCAAAGGTGTTATTAGCACTATTACCTGCCTTCATTTTTGGGAGCAGTGCCCAAACTCAAACACTCTGTATATTATTTGATAAGCATGACCAATAATTAAACATTTTGCCTTAATTTGCAATTGAGAATACAATTTTTATCAAATTTATTGATGACGTTCTCATGAAACCTTTGTATGTGATAAAAGAGTGAACGAAAACATTGACGGAAGTCGAATAAGAAAAAAGGGAAACAAGACTGGAAAACTGAAAACTATAATTTATACTTACCCCTATTAGTACCAGGCTTTTTGTATACAATATAGAAATATTGTATGTTCTTGAATCTATAGATCCACACGTCATAACTGATTATATCCGATATTATTATATTATTTAAAAATACGTATCCAAGCAAACATCTAAGATATATCAAAAATTGTCAAACCAGCTCAAGATAAATTAAAATAATAAAATTACAAATTAAATTGTTCTCTTCTTGGAAATAGAGGCATACGACAAGATAACATTTTAACGTTTTCCACATAAAACGAATTTTATTTCGTAGTAGTGTAGGTAGCGTTACAAAAATAATGTCTAAATTCATCTTTATATGAACTCACTGCATAACTTGTTTTATTTAAGTGCCTAAATATTCTACTAAAGAGCATAGAATTCTGAAGTGTATATAAATTTAAGTATTTATTTGATCTATGATAGAATTCGTGTGCACCTAAGAATGTTTTACGTTATTATTATCCAGAAGTATCGCTCGCTATCTAATTGCCTAAGTTTGTACATATACGAGTTGTATCCAAGGTTATTTGCAAAAGCTTAGTATCCCAGTGTTTCTGTATAATACCACAAAGATATAACTACTTTATTTAGCTTTATCTAGAACTGTATTGCTAAAATTATGTCATAAAACTTACTGACATCGCTCACGATCCAAGGCTTTTCTGCCGGAAACACATTGTTGAAAGTACTGTTATTTTCCAGATAAATAATTAAAATATTACGATTAACGTTATCTATAATTTATTGTTTTGTGGTTAATGATAATAACTTTTCTAGAATATCGTATGTCCTAATCTTAAAAGTAGATCAAGAAAATAAATCTCATAAAAATAATTGTATTAGTCTTAATCCATCGTAAGTTCACTCTAATTTATAACATAATGTTTCACCGCTTTAATCTTTCTGTTAACGTCCATAAGCAATTAGATTTAGAAGAGGAAAAGAAAAAAGCGTAATACTTTTCCAGCAACCTATTCTTATTCTATGAACCATTCCCGTGGGGAGTACGAGAACTATTATGGATAAACAGGTTTCTGTTAAGTGCGTTAATAGAAATAATGTTTTTGTAATTCATAGTGATTTTATGTGGGGAAAATTCTTAGAATAAGCCAATGTTACAACTTACAACCAGTTTCGAGTTATGTAATTGTAGGCATTTGACTAGAACATTATTCTTCTACCAAAACAAATTTACCAAAAAAAATTTTTAGTTCTAGGCAAAAGGTTATTTTCTCTGCCTTCCTCGAAGGCAAAACGCTGAATGCTTGGGCCAGGAATCTAGTTGTTCTCTTCTTTAAAAAGGATGATTAAAACCTGTCTGAAGTACTATAGACCCATTTCACTTCTCAATTACTCATATAAGTTGTTTTGCAGAGCCATCACGAATCGTCTCGAACAGAAGTTTGTTGACTTCCAGCCTCCAGAACAAGCCGGTTTCTGAAGAAGCCATTATAATTAGCGTTTGTAGACTATGAGGAAGCGTCCCTCTATCGATGTCGTATTTACTATCAGAACATCAGAGGCCTGAAGTGCGTGCGCAGACATAATATGCTATTAAGCTCTTGTGATGGCAAGATCTGGTTATCAACATGGCCAATATACCCATCATCTACGATTTGCCGAGGATATTGTAGTTATGGTTAGAGTCCTTGGAAGATCTGAACACAATACTCAACGACCTCCACAGAGTTTCCGAACAGATGGATAAGACGAAAATCATGTCAAACATCCATATTGTATTTATCCCAGTATCAGTTGAGAGCTTTATTCTCGAAGTTGTTGTCGATTATTTCTATCTAGGACAAACCGTCCAATTAGGCAGGCCCAACTTTGGGCAAGAGGTCGATCGTCGCATTCGACTCGGATGAGCAGCGTTTGGAAAGTTAAGGGACAACTTTTCGTCAGAAATCCCTCAATGCCTAAAAGCAAAAGTTTTCGACTTGTGTGTGGTGCCTTACACAAGGCTTTGTACACCGGCTTCATGTCGCTCAACGTATCATGGAGAGACGCTATGTTATTTCTCTAAGTAATCGAGTTAGAAATGAGGAGATCTACTTAAAAATCAAATTCACAGAAATAGTCAAGCGGATTGGAAAATTGAAGGGACAGTGGGTCGGGCACATGGCTCGTAGAACCGAAGGCTGTAGGGGCAAAAATTTTCTAGTGGAAACCCCGTGTAAGACGTTGAAATGTCGGAAGGCCTTCCTCATGATGAACTGATGTCTTGGTCAGGGCGGCATGGAGCCGCTGACTGCAGCTCTCAGGTGACCGGTCGGTTTGGATATGATTGGGCCTATGTCCATTAGTGGACTTAAACAAACTGCGACAACGAAGAGTTATGTAAGATTTTATCATTTCTATATCCTATTTTAAATAAAACGCGTAAAAAATACCTCATAAAATATGCAAAAAATATTATGAAGACGGGAGCAATATTTGCTTAATCGATATAAGATAGATATCAGCATGTTTAATATTACCATACTAGAGTAATCACAAATTTTATCTTAGTGTACACAACAAATAGCTTGGCATACTATAAATAATTTTTTAACCGTTTGATAATCACGTTTGCCTAGACGTAGATATCGGAAAATGATAACATAATTTTTTGAGAAACTTGAGGGTATATTTGTAAATTGTGTATTTTAAAAGCACTGTATACATTGTTCTGCTCCGCGAAGAATTAAATATATAATTTCCTAACTTTAATATTATAAAAATGAAAGTGACTTTTGTTTGACACGTTTTCATGCCTAAACCTCGAAATCAATTGTAATGAATTTTAATAATTAGAGAGTTGGGAACATGCAAATGTTTATAGACTACTCTTTTTTCCTAATAAATTATAGGGGAAATACTGAGATAAGCGGTTAAATTTGTATGAAACTTTTTATTACGTCAACCGATTAGCTTCAAACTTTATAGAAATATTGTTTATTACTATTTATTAAAGTTTTTATATTTATTTATTTTTCTAATTAGCCTTAAACTGCTAGAGAAAATCCACATTAAGGCGAAAATTTTACTAAAAAGTCATCTAAACTGTGACAAGTATTACAACAAATCCTTTGTATCTATTATTGTTTCGATTTACAATTAGTGGATTAAAATAAAAAATAAATATTAACAAAGTATATCATCGGCTTAAGGTTAAACATATTCGTTTTAAAATGCTCTCCTTATTACATAAATTGCAGAATATAATTGTTTTTTAATCCGTTACAATTTTCGGAATCGAAGAAGTTCGTATTTACATAAACTAAGTGATACCTTAATGTTTATCTTTAGATAAAATATATTGAAAACTTGGAAAACATGGTTTTATAATACCTTATTTGCATATACATTAGTTTTATATTATACTTTATTTTTAAGTGAATTGGTTTTAAATTGGATGTATTACAATTATTTTTTTTAATACCACCAATAGAAACTGAAAGTCAAAATCGAGAATCTCAAAATTGTTTCTCACATGTCAAATTCGTATATTAATTCACTTCTGAAAATTTCCGGTAGCGAACAGAGAGATAAATTACATAAATAATATTAGCTTACAAAATCTGGTAGTACTTAATAAATCATGTTAACTTATATAAAAACAAAAAAGTTAAACTCTTAAAGCTTCTTAGGTGGCGTTTCAGGATGCACTCAGTAACACAAGTAATCGGTATGTAGGAGCGTTGAGCTTGTGCAATAAAACACAGGAAGTTCATGGCCGCCAAGCGAGCTAGTACTATGAGAACTTAAGTAGGTCCCTGTAGTATTCCACCCTTTGTAAGATACTTGTAAGCGTGTGTAAAACAGTTTAAAAAAACTCACACCTTATGTTCCGATATGTTTATAATGTGGCGGTCAACAGATTTTGCTGATAGATCAGCAGACATGGAGATTGACATATATTCCTTTATTATCCTTTCATAATAATATATTATCACCCTTCAATTCCCGACCATTACACCTAAAAATCGTTATTTGCCTATACTTCGCCAAATATTCCCGAGGAGTTAACGTCAAATTCTCGGCCGGTCGTGAAATCAAACACCAAACCCTTAAAAAAAGTAAAACGTCGACCTAGTAAGAGAAGGTTAAAAATTGATGATAAATTTAAACATGGATTTAAAATAAATTGTAAATTTTGCAAATATGCGCTTCTTAGTTTCTCCTTGACTAACTTTCAGGACTTAATTGGCGACAATATTTTCGACATATTATGTTAAGCTAAACGTCTCACACTATATTTGGTAATCAGGTATCCAAGGGATAGATATCTTTTTTTTACCAATTAAATAACATATAGTGTTTCTAAACATAATCGATAGTAACACAGTGTTTCATAAATATTTCAAATATAGAATTTGGTTAATGTCGGATATGATTACGATTTTATTTAAAAATAAAGATAAGCTTTTGATTCTTCGTCTATACAGCGTAGTGTTAGGTTACCATAATATTATTTATGTTTCAACACGATCGGCCGATAAGTTGACCCAACATGTTGTTATCGAGTTGAGGGCATTGTATCTATCCATACGAACGGACTCGTGCCCCAGCTAACTAAGCCGGCACGCTCGCGTCAAATCACTATGGAATTTCACTGGTACACGAGAAGCATAGACACGCCCGTGTATTTAGTATAGGATGCCTAATTGAAGGTACATAATGAGCCACCTTCATACTCCATATTGCGGCAACTATTAAAACACCTATCTTGCTGTGATATTAACACATACAATTAAGTCACTTAAAAAAATAGTCATCAATAAATAAAATGAATAACGAGAGTTAAGTAATACGTAGTAAACATTTCTGAAAATTCAAAAAATACCTACATAGATACATTCTAAAAATGTCGGAGTCCATTTATATAGTATTTTTTACTATGTTTTTATTTTTATTACTATATATTCTAAGCGATGAATTAAATGCGGACATCTAGACATTATTATAATGTAGAGTTGATGTGTGTATGTCTATAGAAACGATATAGTAGGCCCTTAGAACAGCGTGAGGTCTAAAAACAGGCATGCTTTCAGAGCAAGCAAGCAAGATGATGTGATAGCGCCGGCACGACAGCCGACCACGAAGGTACTATCTACTATCTGACGTCGGACTGCAAGCTCGTTTAAACTCTTTTCATTTGTAACCGACCAACAAAAAAAGAATGAGGTTCTCAGTACAAAGCCGTCTCTTTTTTCTTTTAGACATGTAGCGTTTTACGGCCCGTGCTGATGATTTCAATACATTATTACGTTCATTAGAATCGCATCGCAGCGGTTCAAGTAAATAAACCTTTTGTATACTTAAGTAACTATTAAGAACCAGATATATTTTCGTGTCTTAGATAATAATTTTGGCAAAATGTTGCACTGCTACTTGTAAACGCTGTGAATTTAATCTATATACAAAGTTGTTGAAGTTAAGAGCTCGGTACGTACTATAAGGTGGTCAAGCACCTCGTCAGCCACTCTAGCACTTAGCCGCAATCTTAGTCATAGAGCAAAAAGGAAAATATAAGTACTGACGCGTTTTACTGCACAAAGCCACAATCAAAAGCTATTAAACAATAATGTGTGTCCAACACTTTTTATTTTTACGGCCACCGCGCAACTACAAATTGGTGAGGGCCAAACACGGGTCGGGCTCACGCACGATTCTTTTTTTTCTGTTTTTGATATATGGTTGGCTTTATGAAGGCCTCGGAGCCGTATGAAGGTCGCCGGTTGATGATTGAGAATTACATAGGCATGACTAGACCTTTTTTACTAACCTCACTGTATTATGGGCCTTTTTAGGCAACTGTGGTGATTTAATATCAAGACATTTGTTATATAAAGTTTAATCTGCAGCATATGGGTTTGTTGTTAATTACAATATTAAGAAAAGTAATATTAAGCTTTATTTATTTAAGAATTATTAATGCCGTATTAAGCATTTGTATTTGTGTACGTACAAACAAAAACCTATCTAATTTACCCGGTAAATTCAGTGAATATTTATTAAAATTAGTAAAAATAATTAAATTTTGAGTTATTTGAGCCTTGAGGACAATTTTCTATGAAATTATTTCGGATGACAAACTAAAATTACACTATTTAAATTTGAAAAAGACTATAAAAATCAGTACCGTATATTGAAGTTATAACTGATTCGTTTTCGTCTAATATTATTCTTCATTACCTTCTATTCACATATTAATAATATATAATATTGAATTACAAACATTATAATTATATTTAATTGTAAAACAGTTTAACATAATATATTATAAATATCTGTACATATTTTCATAATAGCTTATCGTTGTGTATGCAATTATAATGATAAAATAAGTTATAAGAAAGTAATTCAATAAAATGTTTGATAAGCGATAAATTAGCTAATTTTTAAAATAACCGTCTGGAAATTTCGCGCCAACTGGCAAGAAAACATACGCCATCTTGGAAATCAGGTTATAGCGCAGGCGCCCTCGACACGTTTAGAAGAAATAAAACCTACGTGGTATACGATAGCTCGCACAAAACTTATTTGATCGGTCGTTCAACCATGTCGTTCTAATCTCTCTTTCTCTTTTGTATTTCCGTCTCACTCCCACGTACCGTTAAAGTGGTACGTCTGAGTTATGGCATTCCAATGTTACCACCTCTACTTCGGAGGCTGTGCATTGGACTAAACACACTATACGGCAGCAGATTAAAGTTTACACGCGGCTTTGCCTGTCTAATATACAAAACCCATCCTTCAACTAGTTAATTTCTGCCATACATTTGAATATTATAAAAACATCTACGGATGATAACTTGTAAACGGAATGCGGTGTAGACTTTAATAGGTCATTAGCGTCGTTTACGAATGTGTCTTTTGTCAATTCCACTCACAGTAATATGTGTTCTTATTTCCTGTTCTGATATCTAAAATATTGTTTCATATAAATTGAAATTAATAGGTTATCTACCTAAAAGTGTTTAAGGCATATATGTATAAGGAAAATACAAAGCTTTTTTTATTTAGGTTTTATTTAAAATTAATTTTTCCGCTTACAGGATGAACGCCTACAATTGTCCTCCGTATACCTATCTAATATTAAATAAAGTATAACAAGACCGTTTATAGTTCTATTAAACGATAAAACTGAGAAATAATTTAGACTAGAGCTGTTGCCATAAGCAGAACCTACATAGAACTGAAAATCTGCAAATTTCCTTTTATGCTATCTAATAATCTTTTATTTCCAAACGCAAGTGATTCGGAACCAATACTTTCAAAGGGGTAAATGAATTTGGATTTCAATATTTACTTCATTTGTAGATGTAAAAAAAAAAACCACAAGAATCACACGGCACCATATTGAGAAGCGATAATAGCCGATGACGTGTTACCTGCCTCCTTAAACAACGCAACTAGATGAGCATAAACCTTATTTGGCCATGTTGAAAACTCCTGTTAATCACACAATTTGAATTATGCCAAAATTGAGGTTTCGTCTTCGTTTACGATAAATAATGCCTGGCGTGAAAACATTTTACTTCTTCCAACTCTCTATAACGGATATTTAAGTCGGATTTAATAATGATTAGGAATATAATTAAACATATTTTTTCTAACATTCCGAACCGTCTAAATGCTAATCGAGATACAAAAATAAATGATTAGGTACGTACTTCTTAAGTTGATTTTTAATGTGTTTTTAGGTGTTTCGATAATAAATTAATGTTGTAATATCATAATTAGTAATGGAATATTTCAATAATTGATGGGTAATTATATTATATAATGTAATCAAATCTACAAATTTAATTTTGTTCTACGAGTTATTTTAATAACCTTAACAAAATGACACTGGTGTTCATATTTTTACATAATAATGTAAAAGTATTACATATATCTTGTACCTAATTTGGTGATGAAGCTTGAAACAAAACATGTTCTCAATTTTTTAAAATAACTTACTTATATATTATTTATAATCTCCATACCGGTTTCTTTGTCTATTTATCTATTCTAGGAAATAAACCTCTATGGTGATATTACAATTTACAGCTGTTTAAATATTGTTTGATTTTACTAGTGACACCTAGAGACAAGTGTATGTATTACATATCAATCAATATCACAAACCAAAAATTTTATTCATAGATGGCGTTATTACTGACTGAGTTTTACAGATTTAGTAGTGTTTTGGTGAGTATAACCTTTGGCAGATGGCGCTTTTATAAAAATATAATAAGGTATAATAAAATTTATTACAAACTTTATTTAATGTATATTAAATACTTATTGATATAAATCATTATCAGCTCATTTAAGAATTATAGAAAGTGCTTTTACTTTTTGCAGACACGTCTAGTAACCTCTTAGCGCCATCTGTGAGGTAGTATTGAGTGATTATAAATATGATGTCTAATAGTTTTATATTTTTTTAATAGATGGCGCTGTAAAGCAAAACATTTAAAATACCGTGTTTTAGTAGTTCGGTAAGCATTGAACAGATTACTGTGTTATGTTTAACTAATTGTGTAAAGACTGGATTATCGATTATAAAGTTCCCGATGTATATTATGCTATTTTTTAATTGGAATAGTCATTACAAATTAATATTATTTTAGATCGACTATGCATTTAATATTAATTATATTTAAGTCTCAAGTTTATAAAAAAATATTCCTGCCGTTTTATTTCTTAAAAAAACGTTTCTCTTTAAAATGTGAACTATTTAAAGCATTCTCCATTTTATTTTATATAAAATTACATCCAATAAATGTATGTATCGTCAGAAATATCCAAACTCAGGATATTGCATAATGTTATATGTATTTACTTATTCTCAAGACTTGTGTTAAATATACCTAGCGTGTTAAGATACAAAATACCATATATTTTAGCAATTTCATTTGATAGCCAAATAAGATATTACAAACAAATACTATCAATTAGACATAAAACTTCAGCCAAGCAGTGTTAACGCGTGTAAAATAACAATTTAGTAAAACAAAAAGCAAATTATATAAGCAAATAAGCAAAAAGGTCTTGTGCAAAAAAGTTGCAGAAATAATGTCGGTTTGTAAACTTTTTTATATAACATTTATAATTAGTTTTATAATGTAAAAACTAGTGTATTATTAGAATTTTTCGTGTCAGTACAATAAGTAATTTGTAATGACAAAGGCGGTTGGTAATACGGCTGATTAAAAATGATCTGAAGTATAGTGTTACGTGCGTGTAACATCATGAAGTGGTATGAAGTGATTGGATGCGGTAGGGCCGTGTAAGAGCAGCCTGCGAGTAATCAAATATCTATCAAGTGAGGCATGAAATTGTGCGCCAGCTCCGCACGCGGCCATTGCCCCGCGACGTGGGATACTTCTATCTCTGCTTCTATTTAATTGGATGACGACGTGGTTAAATGGTATCGACCCTACCTTACAGAAGGTCGCAGCTTCAATCCCATTAAAAATGTAATGAAAATATTCGAGAACAATACGGTACAGCCTGATAAAATATTGTATTCCGTTGTTAATACACTGTATGTCACGCATTATCTATTAGACTGCTCAATATATAATAGTTAAATTTTTACTTACTCAACGTCAAGAATATAATAATTTTGATATTAGGATTTCATAAAAATATTTATCGCTTACCCACAAATCGGACGTGTATACAATCATGTACAAATAAAATTAATTATATAATTACTCAATATTGTACCTAAGTTACTCAAAAAGTTATAGTTACGAGTACTGCAAGAAATACCTAATTAATCCAAATTTTAATTTATGTATACGAATCGAGGTGCACTATTGAGTTTTTACGCCGAAGTAATAATAATTTAATTATTGTTTTTTAGAAAATATTCCTACGAGTAATTCAACTTATTTCAATGACCTCCAGACATTTTGATGCATTAGGTTGTATACCTATCTTTTTCGAGTACTTAGCAACGCATCTTGAGTGTTCATTTAATAATAATTAAAATGGCCTCTTTGATCTGTACCCTATTGCGACGATTAACTTTTTATCATTGACTGGCATATCGGTTGAGTGGTATGTAACGGAAACGTTTCATAAGTATTAACATTGGTGGGTCGTCTATTCGATGCTCAATTGTTAAAATGTTTTTTGTAATTTTTATCAGTACGTCTTATAAGAGAATTACGATTGGTTCATGAAGGGGGTGTTTAAAAAGGAAAATATTGTTAAAGAAAATAATAATTTACGTATAAACAGTGTTGATTGGCTGTGAGTAAGCTATTAGAGCTCCTTAAGTTCGTCAGTAAAAATAGTGAAATAATGTGATATTGAGCTATTAATCAAATTCAATCTATACTAATATTAAAAAGCTGAAGAGTTTGTCTGTTTGTTTCGTTGATCGCAATGGATAGTAAGTTTATCGAAAAGTCCTATAATGTATCCCAAGGTTTAAAATTCGAAGTGAAAGCGAACGTCGCCGCTGGCAGAAGCTAGTTTGAAATAAGTTGCCCTAATCTTTCCTTTTTACACTATTAACATATTATTAATAGAATTATATCAGACATTAAACACATATGAAATAGAGACCTAAGGTCTAAAAATTATTTTTACTATAATATAATATCTTATGTATAAACCAAATACCAAAATAATGTTAAGAGTGTCATAGCTGAGCGGCTCAGCTTTTAGCTATAGTTTTCTATATAACTATTTCTTCATTAATGATTAATGATTACAGTAATAATGCACGTAATGTTTATAATTTTTATAAGTATAATATGCAAGTATGCAACTGGGATCGTTTTATCTTTTGCATATATAATAGTTTATTTAACTAATACATCAAACATATGTTTTCATTGAAATTGATTGTAAAATTTATTACTGCACTTAAATTAATTTTCTATATGTAACTTTATGCTAAATAATATAAAACAAATCTTATTAGCCTAACTATAATTCCTAATCGTATGCGAAATATACAGTTGGTATTTTGAAAATTAAGTCCGGCTGTCTTGTTCTCAAGATGCGTGACTTTGTAGTCGTTAAACTAAGAGCCGGTTTTAAGTTTAATACCGATATGCACATGAATGAACAAGCTTCGCATGCTTATGAACATAAGGACTATATGAGAGGAACATAACCTATACTTGTTTTTTTGCACTAAACCTGTTTTGAATGCTCAAGATTTACGCGGAGATGGAAAACAAGCTTTTATAACTTGTAAGTCTAAATCTACAAGCACTCGAATCTTGGTATGTTTTATTCATTCTTCATCTATTCAGGAGAGAAGTGGATATAGAGCACAATATTGATAACGTCGATTCTATTTTGTAGCCAAATTAAAATTTTCAATAAAGGGAATTTAGTTGAAGATCATTGTGTACTTTTGCAAATGTCCTAATGTATTATTATTGTACATATCTAGCAATCTTAAATCCTATTAAATACTTAAAATACGCCGGAAATGTGATATTGTGGAGATACTATTGTATACAAAAAAATAGTGTTAAGAAAAAGTTCGGATATCCTTGGAAAGCTTCGCAACATGTGTTCGGCGGATTTTTTTCATTAACTTTCGTTTCGCTGAACACAGCATCTGGCAACGATATTAGTTGACACCAGATTACTTGGGTTTACGTTCTACACTACGTCTTATCGTTTTATTTATAAAACATTATGAATATAGGTCTTATTGAAATATCATACGCCTTTAATTTGATACTTTCGTTAGTCAGTAAAATATTAAACACTTCAATCGTCAGTTGTGTGACAAAGGCACTTCGACTAACAGATTTTTGGCTATCGCTATGAAACACCGTATGCACGTTACTACGTATATACAAATATAAATGTTAATTCTTTATTATGAATTCCAAACTTGATACATTTAGTTACTTTTCAACTTACACGTTTTTAATGATTTACAGTCAAGCCTTGAGACTGAGGGACTGGTATCGGTTTGCTTACCTGAAAATAAAAAATATAGATATTATTTCCGCAGGAGTAGTGATATATATTATATCTTTAATATTTTCTTTATTTAGGCCATGTCTGCTGAACGTGTTGCTAACACGCTGGTCATCATTCACGTAACATGGTCGAATGTAAGTCGTGTCGTCATTTTCCAAATACGGAGATACACCTTACTGATTTTACTACGATGTTACGAACGCGTAGGTGGCGTGGGTTAGCAGTGCACCTTACCATGTGGGCTGATTGCGGGTAAATATTGCGATTTCACTCTTCCACGACCTTGAACTTTGTATCAGATTTTGAGCAATGTCAATTTATCCCTATCATGTTATGTATTGTGTTTAACGATAACACCTCAAAGTAAAATGAGTGCAGCGAGTGTTAATTTAATGTTGAGAATCTCATGTTCACGAAGAAAGCAGCACTCGAAAATCTAAACTAATAATGCTAAGATACATTTTATATGAGCCGACCAATATCTGTGTTCACATTTATTGGCCCAGATCGTATGTAATCTCATATATCAATTAGCAAAAACGTAATTTATGTTCGCATGCACGCCTCTTAAATAAAAAAAAATATTAAATAATATAATACATCCACTAGTGGACCAAAATATAAATCTAAACTATTTTGGAATCCATTAGGACACATACAAAAAAATCATTAAAATTTGTCCAGCCGTTTAGTAGTTTAAAT
>JAOSYY010000008.1:3302131-3323908 GCA_025727935.1 Hebomoia glaucippe
ATTAATTGTGATTTTTGTAACAGTGAAGTTTAAACGAAAAGAATAAGTGAATCTATGATAAATTAATATAAATAGAATTTTCATTTATATTATACGTTTAGTTTTGTTCACGATAACAGCTATAACAATAGATATTCTAATAAAATAATACAGTGTAGTTGTCTTTATTCAATACGATAGACGATATTTTATCAAAACCAAGTCATAAATGGAATGTTTTGTTTATGATAAAGGTCTTTGTTTCTAAAACTCTGTTGTTCATGTCTTAACAAAGGTTTTCCATAGAGGGAAGAAAAAGTTTTTTTACAATCGCCTCTTTATGTGAAATTCTCGTACAGTATTGAAATCAGTTCACAAAACGAATTCTAATTCACAGTACATATAGAGTTTTATTTAAAACTTAGCGTCTGCTAGCGGCTTTGCTCGCGTTCATCTCCATTTTGTCAATCATTCCTAGTTGTCTCACTATTTTTGGTAAATTGTATCACTATTTTTGGGTAACTTCAATGAATCTATAATTTGTAATACTAATTCATTATATATAGAAGAATAAGATAAAATATATTTAAATGCGGAAAAATCCGTTGACTACAGACCAAGGAACAAGTAAAAACCGTTTTTGTGTCCTCTTGCTCTTTTTTTATAGCCCACAGTAGTTCTTGCATATAATCATTGAATGTACAGACACGAGATTTTTACAGATTTATAATATGTATAGATGATATAATTTACAATAAACATTTGTGGTCGCGTGAGACCGATGAAATACTAGCCTAGGTATAACTCTATTCATTATGAATCATCATATAGATCTAATGCCAACTTACATTGGATTTACAATAAACGAATCTGTCCATTTCTTATATTAATATAAATATTAATACAAAATAATTTATTGGGCCATTATTTAGAGTTGATTTACTTTCAACTTATGTACATAATTTTATGGCGTTTTGTCGCAAATTTATTCAATTTAAATGGATAGAACTAAAAGGTTAAGCGAAGGTTACTATAATACAATAATGAAAACCGCATTCGAATTGGTTTAGCCGCTTCTGAGATTAGCATGCATAAAGACAAACAAACAGACAAAAATTCTAAAAACCATTGTTTTGGATATTGTTTCGTTAATAAAGTCCCCCAATAATAGGTTTTCTCAAATATCTTCAAAGTAAGGACAGCGATTAGCTACATTTTATTATATTGTAGAAAAGATGGAAGAAGATGTACGTCTTATCTGAAAAGTGCCAAAGAAACGTTGAGGTTTATGAAAAACCAAATACAATTGTTATTTTCAAAATTCGGTTAATGTCTAGAAATACAAGTACATATGTAAATAAACACTTTGAAGCTTTTATTATGTTCCCCAGTAAAAATCAAAATCAACGACTAATTTTTATTCAAATATATGTACTTACTTTTAATTCAGTTTTATTTCTCATGTTTTAGGCCTACTTAATAAACTCAACGACTGTAATCATCGAATCTCATATCGGATTTCATATCAATGTGAAAATAAAAACAACATACATTTTCTATACGTTGTAAACTCCGATATCGTATTACTCGTTCGCAAGTTACAAACAATGTTTCATATGATACTATTCCTATCACGATGATTCGCTTGAAAAATA
Organism: Hebomoia glaucippe; assembly: GCA_025727935.1. Taxonomy (NCBI): domain Eukaryota; kingdom Metazoa; phylum Arthropoda; class Insecta; order Lepidoptera; family Pieridae; genus Hebomoia; species Hebomoia glaucippe. The sequence continues at coordinate 3,303,766 of JAOSYY010000008.1, forward strand.
ATAAATATTTATAAAGTTAAAACTACTTATTCAAGACAAATTTCAAAATTATTAATAACTACCTTCTGGCGGCGGCTTCGCTCGTGTTCATTACGATTTTTCCACCTTGGGTTACATTATTTGACTTTTAGTAAGAATCCCTAATTTTTTTTTAAAATAAAATATTGGCTTCCTCGATAAATGTACTATTCGACATTCAAATAATTTTTCAAATCGGTCAAACAGTTTCAGAGCCTATTCAATGCAAACAAACGAACAAAAAACAATCAAATCTTTTCTCTATAATATTAGTGTAGAAAATAATGTTTTTTTTTCGATACACTTCTGGTGTATGTTAAAAATATCTAATCATATTGAAATAATGTGTTTTCGAAAGACTTCATTACTTTTACCAAAGTATTATAACAAAAGTATTTGGCAGCCAAGTCACACAAAAGGGAGATGGAGACCGCTCACTTTTTACATGCATTCCTTCATTTGTAACGGTTGAGAATGAAGGCTTATGTTAGTATTCGAGGAGTGAATGAGATAGAAGATTATTTTTTGTACTTCAGTATCGTTACGAATTACAGTATTTCAACTTTATGATTTAATACCCGGTCTGCGATTAATTGTTTTACCTATATTGATCGTGTCATGAAACAAGCACTTGATGGTATAAGTTTTTCAAATTGTATCATTACAATTAACATGTAATATTAATAATATAATGAATAATATTTCAACGAGCGTTGACATTTTCGAGGGCTTTTAATTCATTAAATCCTCTCGAATTCCAACAAAACGACACCCGTACGTTCTAGTGGATGTTGACACATTTGAACATTGTTACTTGATTGTAACAATGAACGTATGTTTTGAAAATCGTCTCACATTGGAAGTCGTTTGGCCTCTATTTACTTAAACGCGTTTGGCATTTGAATACCCAGCTCACACCCAGAACTTGTACGACGTACGTTTTATATCGTTTTATTCAGATATCTTGTTGAACGAACTACGATGACCATGATTCAAATATTTTTTACGTTATAGAAAGACAAACGACTGTGCAGTTCATCTGGTGGTAAGTGATTCTTGCCCTTCTGGACACCTCCAAGTTCAGGAGATCTTAGAGTCGGTTGTTGACCGTAAGACCTTGGCCATATACAACCAGTTACTATTTCAATGACGTTCTGCTGCCGGTCTTATTTTAATATTATTTCGTACACTCGGACATTAATACAGTGAAGTCGAAATGCGCATGGAATATACAGAAAATTATCTACATCATTACTATAATATTCTTAATGTATTTTTAATGAGAGAAATATACATAATACGCAACAAAATAGTTGTCAATAATTATTTTTTAAACAAAAAAAATACAGACGAATTGAGAAACTTCTACATTTCTCAAGTCGGTTACAAATGTCTTTTGGCACGTCGATTTCTTATACTTGTTATGGCTTATAAATTATTATTCCGTGTTCAAACTATATTATATTATAGAAATATAATTATATCTTTAAAAAAGATCAAACGTTTTAGATTATATGTGTATTAATTATTCTTAATGTTTCTAAGTAATTAGTTTAGTAAACCATGGAATGGCACAGTATGATATAAAAATAATCATTGTATAGATATAAAAACGACATTAGCTGTTTTAATTTATTGCAATTACATACGGTAAATGAAACTTTTATTCCGTTATCTTGTATAAAAACTGAAGGCATTACATGAACGGTGTCGTCTCCGTACTTGGCAGACCTACGTTCTCCGGGCTAGGAAACTTGTCGTGGCGATAAAATATCTAGTAAATATAAATACTGTTAGGACTTGTATGTATGTCTCCTATATAATAAGTCAAGGATGTGATCTTAGTCATTAACTAAACTGTATTCGATCAACCTGAATTCGCTCTATAAAATTGTAAACCTAAATGTAATCATTTCAATACGATATTGTTGAGGAATTAATTTTAGGTGATATCCATAATACATATAATAAATGAAATCTGGTGTCTGTACGTTCAATGTGTTATCCAAAGATAATGTGGTAGACAAGTGGTTGACAAAATCGACATGAACGCGAGCAAAGCCACGGGCGTTGGCTGGTTATTAAATAATATTAGAAGTAGAATTAATACTAATTTAAGTATGTCAGTCATACAATTATTTGCAAACTTAAAATTTAGGTCTGCAGACTCAGATTTCAGATTTCGTCTACAGTCTAGGCTAACCGGAAATAATAATGTAGGGAGCGGCAAGCACGAACCTTTCGTGACCTTGTTCGTATAATTATTTTGTTAATTGTATAAAATTTACAAGACATTCATACATACATATTGCTATTAGACACGTCATATTTATAGTAACATGTAATAATAATGTAAGATATATAAATATTTACAGTCACTTAAAAGGTAATATTTGACCGTGACTAACCGTTTCACACGTAGTTTTATATAAAAAATTATTTTATTCCCTACAGTGCTGCGGACTTATAAAAACATTTTAGCTGTTTTTTTAACATTTAAACACTTAAGACAAGCCTTTTCTCACATTCGGTGACTATTGATGGTTAAATTCTATTTTTTTTTCAACTACCGACGTCCCAAGGCTAAAATAAAAGATTCGGTTAGTGCACTACCAAACTTTACCCAGCATTACTCACTGTATTATGAACAATACCAAAAAAAAAATTAAAAAGCTCATTGATTTTCATAAATAACAAGTTTTTTTTATAGAAGAATAGATGTAAAAATTTTAGATTATTTTATCGCAGGCACTTGGGCCGTGAAGTCAACAAAGTAAACAAGCAATAGGTATACTTTCACTGACACAAGTCGGTCTTTACGCAATACTTTGGTCTTCGACACGTCTTTGTTAACGAATTTCAGACTTGCTATCCGTTTAATTCACACTTCACGCTTTTAACATTTCCGAATAATAATTGATAAGGTGTTAACACAATTATTTACAGGCCCAAACAAAATTAGTTTTAAAGCAATTTGTTCAATAATGAAAATAGAAATAATGATTTGCCTGATTTATATTTAGACAGCAGTAGGTTTGTTTCTACCACAACCTATATCTACTGTAAAGTACAAAACGCCCTGAATTCGGAGTGCTGCCTGTCGTCCATGTTCCAAAAAGTGATTCAAAACTTCCAAGTTAGTGAAAATGTCATTACATTATCTAAAAAAAAGCGTTGGCGAATGTTAAAGATAGATTCGTCCTATTTTTTTAATTTTTTTTAAGTTTTCCCACGCATCAGAAAGCAGCCCTTTTGTCAGTTTTATTTATTTTCGTAGCGGCATATTAACATCGTATAAAATTAAATTTTTTTTTCACGTGATAGTTCATAATCAGTAGGGCATACAGAATGGAATTATCAATATTAAAACAAAGCACAACGGGACCTAAGCATATAATTATTTCTAACAATTGGATTGAAAACCTATGAAAAACTTAAGTGAGAGCTTGGGAACTAAGACGATCCGCTTGATAACGGCTTGTCAATTGTAATTCCTTCGGAGGAATTGCATCGTATTACGGTGTTGACTTTATAATCGCCTCAGAAGAAATTATTTATACTAATCAAAAGATAAACAATTAAGAGTCATCTCAATTTCATACTGCTATAAATATCTAGGTAACTATTATATTATTCTATGAATCCTTTACATTTTCATAATATATTTGTTTTTGTAGATACACAATCAGAAACAGGAACTCTAGGATATCTAGAAATTGTGCATACGAATACAAGTTAATTCTTGCCATGCTCTGTTAAATTCACGGATATCGCATATTTGTTATAAGGCATTTTACTGAAGATGTTTCGCTAATGCTTTTAATATACCTTGATTAGTCAGAAAACTTTCAATGGACCTGTGGAGTGCGTTACATATTCCAGAAACACATTAGCTCGGCGCCTTATTACAATACCTATATCATATTACATGTTTATAAATCATAGCCGTCAATCGTATGTTAGGTTGTGTTTCAAATATTCCATGAAGAAGCTTGTTAACTGTTATTTTTTGTTTTGTTGGTATTGATACAGAAAGAGCGTATTTTTAACATTTTATTAAATTCAATAAGACATCCGTGTTTATATTTAATTTTAATATTAAGAATATTAAACATTTGTTGTGATTCGATAGGAGAAGAAACATAAATATCAAGACAATATTATTTACTAAATGATTTACTGTTTGTCTATTTATTCATAGTTCAAGCAATCGTAAACTCACTGATTTTAGACTTGCTGCTTCTCTTCTTACTGCACTGTACAACCTTTATATTTGTGTTGGGGATATCTTATACATTTTTAATTAAGTCCGTATAATTTTAGCTTACGTTTATCAAATTATAAAAACATGTATGTTAATAAGCTTATATATTAATTTGACATTTAAAATTTATTATTCCAAAAATTGAATTTGTGTTTTATAATTCCTAGCGTTGAGGACCTTGAACGAAGTAAATAATTTCTAGTAATTTGATATTATTATAGTACAAGTACATCAAGAAACATGTATTTAAAATAAGGCCTAATCTTAAAAGACGTATAATAATCAAAATTCACACCGTATAGGGACTTTAACCCTACGATATCGTATTCTATAAGCGAACGTTACAAGCGATTGCAGACGTGAGTTGGATTTCATATTATCCGGTTCAGAGAAGATCGTATTTAGCCACTAAATTTACATATCACAATTCTACTTCTTATTAACAATGAATAAAGTTCTTAATCGTAAGCATTTTGTTTCTTGTCTCATCGACACAACGAATCTAACTAACGCCGCAATTATACTCATAGGAAGGCTCAAGATATGTTTAAACATGGTTGTTTTGCTATTTCAAATGCTATGTAGCATAGCGCCCTGTTGAGACAGCCAGGCTCCGTTTTCTGCATACTGATCATCGTGTACTACAAGAAAACTGATATATGTGTGGGTCTAGAATTATTCAGGAGATGATGAAGATAACAAATATGTATAGTTCGCAGTATAATATGAATAAGCAAACTTGATTTTAATATTCGCAAGAGTAAACGCACACACAAATTATATGCGTGCTGAGTTTATTGTTGCTTTTGTTTTCTACTTGTGATTTCTGGGAAACTTGACGTCGTAATAAATAAAGTTTTCAAGGGTTTTTTATGTGAATGACTCTCAATAAGGTTGAAAATCATTTGAGAACTACTGCCTAAAAGATTCATGTAGGCAATTAACTAAAAGTCTTCTCCAGTCGGTGTATTATAAGGCTGTTTTTACCGAAGTTTATTAATTTAAATTTCAAAATCATATAATCTGTGTTGTATTATATTACAAGTATATGTACCTACTTGAAATATAAAAATACCAGGCCGTTGAGTTTTATAATGTGACATTAACGGCGTATCTTTCCCATTTAATTTTAACAGCGATATTGAAAACGGGTTGCTGAAGAGAATTAATATTGAATTGGAACTTAAATTAAGAATCAAACTGTTCTGCTTTGGGGATATTATACCGATTCTAATCGCCAAAAGGTATGGTCAACGGCCTCCATTTTTAATGTTATGGTGATCACATTTTTATATCGTTCTGTACATTTGAATAATAATTAGCAATGAGGAATAATCTTCTATCAGGCGAATAGTAATACCAGCATCCGCGCCGGATGTCTAAACCGGCTGATTAGGAAAGCTGTTTAATGTAGACGCTTTTAAGTAACGTTTAGTTTATCGCAAACGGCATTCAAACATAACGACATTAAAATGTTATAGAATATATGAACAGTAATTAACATACCGTTGCTTGAATTTAATAGTGGCACACAAAACCAAATGTAGCTTTTTTTAAAATGTATGTATGATTCAACACATAACTATCTATACTTATAGTGTGTTCATGAAATTTCTACGTATGTCCAGTTTGCACGACCAAAAGGCGTTATCCGATTGAACGATTTTTTTAATATGTTGAATTATAAAGTCACTGGCAATTTTTTCTATTTTTATAAGTCGTTTATGGTTCGATTTACAATTGTAGTATTAAGAATATCATAGAATACAAAAAGTTGCTATGACAACCACATTTTTTTCTCATGACTATACATTTCTAGAACATTTTATAAAATGTAATTCGAATCCGGACTCAAAAAATATATTGTAATATGGTGATATTGTGTAAAGCGTCATATTTTTCTGATTCAGGTTTCTTTCAGGCTAAAAAAACAACGATTTTCGCACTTTTGTGCGGTTACTCCAGTTTGTGGCTAGCGAACAATGGTTATTCCTCAAAAGTAATTTCATGTTACATACTATTAATTTTATAAAATATAATAGGTCAATTAGAAAAAAAGAACTTGTAACGTTTCTTAATACATCCTTTTATAAAGACTAAGCGATAATGGGTTGGACAACGTAGTTAAATACTCAGACTGAATTGCGTGCGCATACGCAGTCTCACAAGATTACAGTGCGTTGGCTTCTATTCAAGATGTCTTCCGCAGGATATGAAATTATGAATGAAAGTGCACACTTGCAGTGAATACATTTCTAAATTGTTTATAATAAGTGATACTGTGTTACTGAAGGAAGTAATTTTATTTTTAATTAACGTGGTACATTCTGTTATCTGATCTTATATATACGGATTAAGTTCGAGGGAGATACTTGATAACACGATACATCACGCATAGAATATATTTTTATTATATAATGTCAAGCAATCAAGAGATTAGTATTGTTCAGAACAATTTTTTTACATATGTAATGTATGTTACATTATTAGTTATTAATATTATGTTGATTATCCACGATAAATCAAACTGAATTCCAAGATTCTAATATCTGATAGGGAACAGCATTCTCTCACATCAAGTCCCGCTAAACTGATTACCATGAATACTATGGGTGATATTAAAATATTTACACCTGCCTGCCATTAGCTTACCGTCATTCCAATGACACACATACCATAAAATAAATGCATAGATTTTTTTCATTAAATAGTCGCGATTAAACACGAACATAAGTTATACAGCGTCATCAGTATTTAATACAAGTAATTATTGTTATTTTAAAAGCGTTAGAATTGTTTAATGAGTATATGATGTTGACATTATTTTATTATATTTAGAAATTTTAGAAAGCCTCTGCCAGAGGCTTCGTTCGCGTTCATTTTTACACCTTGGTTAACATTATTGGACTTTTAGAAAGGATCCCTATTTTTTTGGAGCAGCGGTTCCTGGGTTTAGCGCATTCAAACGAACAAACTCTTTAGCTTTATTATATTAAGTATAGATGAAAAGCTTGCCCTAAAAGTTAATACTATTGAGTTATAAAATTAATTTATTAGAAAAATTTGAAATAAATTGCTGTAACACGGGTGGGATATTCATCCTAAATATGACCAGTAATATTATAAAATGTATTTTTAATACATATATATACATAATGGTATAATATTTCCCTCCTTTTGGAGTTATCATGTAAAAAGTAAATAATATAGCATTGAAACTACAGACAATATTAATATACTTTTACTGAGCAAAAACGTAGAGCGACGCTGAAAATGGTAGTGGATCCAAGATGGCGCGCATATTTCCCACGCCATACGGGCAATGGGAATCCATCGAGACATCTCCAGCGCACATGTTCACATTTTGTAATTTGTTGAACGCGGGAATACCAAAAATTTTAAATTTTTTACATACGATAATCTTCAACTTCATACAAACCTGACACGGAAAAACAAACATTTTATTCCAGTCAATTAAATGAAATAATTAGTTAAATAAACTATAATAGTTGTAATAATTTAAGATCTAACACGATTTCTTAACGACTCTCTTGTTATTAAAATGGCCCAGTCCAAGCCGTTCTTCAAGTGATTGAAATTACAGTTTATAATTCGTGCACACATGACTAAACAATTTTTTTTCAACTATTAAATTTTAACGCATCACATCCAAACAACTGATACATGTGGTCGATTGACCTTTAAAGCAATTATTTATCATGGATTATATGACCTTTATTATACAGGATGTTTATCCGCCACCGCCCGTAATAATAATTTTAATCTTAATTAGTAATAAACAGAGAAATCGAAGAGCCACATCCTACTTTATTTAATTCTATTATGCTCGTATAATTAATTAAGTTGTATATGATAAAAATCTTCTACGTAAATTTACTATTTTAACCTGATTAATTAGCGCTCCATTTGCTTCTTACGCAATATAATTTTTCAATTCTGACCAGTTTCTGTATGTATCACAAAAAAAACAATCGTTTACTTGTAGAGTCTATAACTTCATAGCACGATATATTTGCCATAGCCGTGATAATTTATGGATTGCCAAGGAAACGCCTTACCAAACTCTTGTAAGCTTATAAGTTATTTAAAAAAAGAAAAAAAAACTTTTTAACATATGTTGTAAGAACATACGTTGCCAGATAATCATGATAGAAAAAAATATTGTATTATATTAATGGTTATAGCTATAAAAATTACGTTGGTATAACGTTATTAAAAGGAAAATAGAATTTGCCAAAATAAATTGGTTTAATTAGCTTAAGTGGTGTCAAACAAAAGTCTTTTCGGTTATATCTATGGTGATAAGTATTGTATTTCTCTCTAGTTCTGTTAATATGTTGAAATCTAGACTCTGAATGCAACAGTAATTGTTATGTTTTCATATTTCTATTTGTTTGTTGTAACTAAAATTATTAACAGGTTTCAAAATTGGAAGATACTTAATATAAATTGTGTGTACTGTTTATTATATATAATAACTATATTATTATATGCTATACGTAGACACTTATGATATTTGATAACACCTTTTTTAGTGACTGTACTAAAATATAAATACAAAATTAGTTGTATTTTAAATATAATTTCAGAGTATTATTTTGTAACTGATCATAAAATTCGGCTAATGTAATATGACGTTTATCCGCATACATCGGTAAAATTTTCAAGGAAATTGTAACATATACGAATTCCACTGTGTGTTATCCAAATTTCAATAGTGTAGAACTAAAAACTTACTCTATACTGACGCTCATGTTGGGCGCGGCCCGGGCATCGAACCGATACAGTTACCGTTTTGCAGCAACCTGTTTTATTTTCAATTCGGTGTATGTGTCATAGCAAAAATTTTAAGCTGATACAATTGACACATCCATACAAATAATAAATAAAATATAGAATTAGAAGTGGTTAACAGAATCGATATGAACGCGAGAGAAACCACGCGCACTAATTAACTCTAAAGTAATTATATAAAAACAAAAGAAATATGTATGCAGTTATCTAATATTATAAATTAAAAAGGGAGTTTCTTATGATTCCTCGCAAAAATCATCAAACATATTTTTCATGAAAGGAGTTATTTGCTACTCCCATAGATGTCAATATTTTACACAAGCGTAGGTTAGCTCGTATAATATATATTTAATTCAATACCAATAAATATGTATCATGAACATGAAAATATAAAAGATTTCTCACGAATCGGATGTTCAAAAAAATTTGAACAGACCTACTAGTCGAGAAGTCTATTAAGAAAAAGTCCCAAACACGTGGTTACCCGCATGTGTACATTTTGAGTCTTAATAACTGACATCTGTTAAACTGGGCGGGCCTTAATTATGCAATGATGGGAAAGAAAATACACTAACATAATATTCCTTTACTTATAAATCGGTAGCATTAATAAACTTGGACATGCTAACAGCAGGCGCTTAAGATGAAGTTCTCGTAGGGCACTACAACCAATTGAAAAAGACACTTTCAGTTCGATGTACACGGGTTGGATGGTGTCTTTTAAATAATTCAGGTTACAATATTAGGGTCAGCACCAATTGACCTTATGCAGCTGGCTTGCCGAACGAACCGTTTTCAATGTTGTTACACATATTATAAACATTATTTTTTTATACAGTACTACGTAGCGAAAGTTACTCTATAGTACTTATTATCTCTATATACTTATTTTATATAAAATTGATTGCTTTCGATTCGAGAAACAATGTAATATACAAATTTGAGATTTGCAAAACATACTCATAGGAGAACTTTAGACTATAGAGTCAAGCTTTTCCTGGATTTCAGCTACCAAAACTGTTCCTCTCCTCTAGGTATGATCCAGATTTTTTGTTGTATAAATTGTATTTTTTTAATAAATAAAATGTACTGTTTTATACACAGGCACACTGTTGAACCTTGCTATATTGTTTTAGTAATAAATAGTAGTTGTAAATGGATTTGACATTGACCAATACTCCACACATATTGTGTGTGTCAGTGGCAGAAGTTACAGACAAACTTCATACCAATTATATTTTATATTCATTATGTATGATAAAATTCATTGTATGTGCGTGTTGAAATTTTATGCAAAGAATCCTGAGTCTATTATAAGGCAACAGATTTTAAATGCTTATGATAGACTAGCTGTTAGTATTCGCGGGTTATAGTTGTCGATCATATAATTTTTTGATAAATTCAATGAGAATGTAAAGTTACGCGGTTTTTATTGGCTTATTATATTTATAGATAACTTGATTTTTACTAATCTTGATCGTAGTCCAAAGGTTAAAAGGAGAAATATCCTCAACATTAAACTTACCTATTATAATTGTTAAGATCATTTTTTTTTTAAATTTGGAACGACTTCGTTTAACATTCTTAACAAAAATTCAGTGCTGATAGGGAAAACTAGTTTTCATTAAAACAAAACGATAATGGATTCATTGAAAAGTAAATTATGTACCTACTTACATTTAAAATTTCCTGTTCAAAACCGGAATTTTAGTGTACATAATGAATGAAATAAAAAAGTGTTCTCTTATTGATAGTGTATTGGGTTATTGAAGTATTTATAAATGTTGTCTAGTATATTAGAGAAATATAAATTGTTAACGGAATTTGTCAGTCAAATTTCAGAATTCATTAGAATTTTTATTGCGTTGTGCATTTTGGAAAACAAGTAATTAAATTATAGTTTCGATTCAATTTCTACCTTATCGTCCATAAAGGGACAAAAAATTGCATGAGTAATTTTCGAATTCTTCAAATAAATGGGCCAATTGTCATACCTACACGTCGCTATTACTCAATTTGGCTGAAGTATTCCGAAAAGAATTCTCGAAGAAGCATGTTGATTTTTTTATAGTTCCAATGTAATATAGTATCAGACTATATTATTGGTGATATTAACTATAATCATACATTGTTTCTGTTATTAGTACCATATAAACATTCATTTTCGAAAAAAGCTGTTATTATGGTACAAGCAGACACTTAAATTTTATTTATTTGTATATATTAACCAGTATAACCGATGTAATGAAGATTCCATGGCCAGTAAACGGCAATAACGTATGTGTCAATGTTTGAATCATCAACTCTTCAATTGAAGTCATTCTGAATTCAACAATGTCACGTCACCAATTTATGTCGGTCATTTATTTAATTTTGGTAATTTTGCATCTGCTATCATATTATGTCACAGTACCGTTGATCTTTTTAAATTTATAATACGACAGGGATTCGAGAAAGCATTTAAGATCGGCTAGTTTTTGGATATATATTTCGTCCTACCGTACTATTAAAAATGTTTTTGGGAAGTAACATTGAATGTAGTGTTTAATTTTTTGTGTATCCAAATTATGATTTAATATTCTTAATATGATTATATTTTTATTGCGTCACATTCTTGTTTATTGCAGTCAAATACCGGAGCTAATAGAAAAATCAACAAAACATAGATAGTGTTTGTTGCAGCACAACATTTTGCAAAAGGTGAAATTAAAATCACGTTCATATAAGGTATTTAGCTTTCAGACATTTCGTAATTGATATTTATTCTGTGCAACGCCTCGACGCCTGCAACCGTTTGATCGTATGCACGCAAGTTTTGTGATTGGCGCACGCACGCGCTTATCCGTCGTAAGGTCATTACATGTCAAAATAGCGTTTTCAATTTTTCACATATCTGATATATTTGTTTAATAACATCAAGTTAAGTCACGTAACTAACTCAAGTACGTTTTCACTCATTTATCCAAAATACTAAAGTTTCGTTGCGATTATTATATCTCGTTCCAATTTGATAGTTTACTGTATAACCCAGAGGTTTTCAAACGTATTTTTCTCATGGAGCCTTTTCAAAAATTTCACTGGTTCCGATGGACCCCTGCAGTTTCAATACTTCCATTACTATACAACTTTACGTTTTTTAGATTGTTAGGTGAAATTAAAATACAAGTTTTTTAGATTGTTAGGTGAAATTAAGCCAACTTTGTTAGAGTTTCACACTATCAAAAACAGATCAATTTTCATAGACCCTCGCTTACTAATTGTGCACCCCCATTTCTGTGTCACGCTAACGTACACCCCTATCGAGACTATCGTGGACTGACTGGTATAACCAAACGTCATTTGGTGAACATATAGTTTTTTAAAATGATGTCCCATTTATAGGTGAATAACTGCCACTAAATATTATGGAGTAATAAATATAGTGTATAAAGTGAACGTAACGATAATTTATGTCAATTACAGTAAAGACACCAAATTTAAAAAGCTTTTTTAGTGCTATTGCTTTGTATAATATCAGCTGGGTTCAATATTCGGAGTGCGTGTTGCCCTTTAAATTAGCGAAAAACCAGACGTGGAGATTTCTATATTATATTTATCGGTATATTTATTTATATAAATGAAAATTAATAATAACATATATTATTAACCAGTAATCTCGTACTACATCTTCAAGAATGGTTTCACCCGTTCATAGATAGAAAAGTTGTGAAGTGCTATGCGCGTTTCGATTTCAGACTATGAATTTCCGAATACTCGAAGTGAAAATAAAAATAAGGCCTTGAAGTTAGCAACGCGTCTTCTAAAAAATCTTGCAGGTATCCATGGGCGACAGGAATCGCTTAATATAAGTGAACTGTATGCTCGTTTGACTTCCTATCGTATACAAAAAAGTTAGGATGCAGTTTGAAGTATAGCTAAATATTATCACGAATATAATTAAATTTTTGTATGGCAAATACTCGCTCGTCTGGTACTTAGCTGTGTGGCCATAACTTTCATGTGATCTAATAAGGACTGCTCGGAGTAGTCAAGGCACCGTGGAAGGAAAGGGCTCAAATTGAATACACAAACATTTTAATTTAAGTAAATTTTAACATTCACATTGGTAAAGGCACTGAAACAGAGGATTCATCATCGTTGATTTGAAGTATTTACTGTCATATTTGGTATTTTATATTTGTATATGTTTACACAATTCACACAAAATAGTCATAAATTTCGAAAATGAATTTATAAGTATGTGGCGTGCTTATTGTGTTCTCATGGCCAAAAATAAAAACTAAATACAAATTTGAATATTAGAACATTACAACAGAACGGTTATGATACCAGATGTCACACAGGGAGTACGAGTGTGTATAGTCCCGAGAAGACGTCTTAAGATCATTATTCCATTAAGTGAAGAATTTTGTATATATTTTATATCAGTGAAAATTATGCCTTATACCAATTGTCTGTATATGAAGTTATGTACAAATAGTCCTCTATAATTATAACCAAGATAGGGCTCACAAATTCACGGAGCGCACCTGCTTGCGATGATATAAAAACGATATAATGTTAAAGTACAAACGTATATGAGTATTTACAGTTTGATAGTCAGCAAATCGCAGGCGGCCGGCCCCGTCACGCTCGCGTGCTCCACCGTGAGATGGCCTCACAGGCTTCACTATTTTTAATTTATTTATATTATTCTCAATGTAAATAGTACATTCAGGTATTTTAATGCAATTGGTGATCAGTACAACCCGACCATTTTCGAATTTCCAAGGAAACCTCCACATCTTATAAAGAAAATGATAAATTGATATTTTTTTTTGGATTTGATGTATTTTGTTAAAGAAGCAGCACACACAGGTATAATCATTCAGTAATTAAAATAATTGTGTACTTAAAAATAACATTAAAAAATATACATTGAATTTTTTTTAGTCAGTTAATTACCATATGACTTGTACTGCGACTGTGCATAAAAAAATTGTCTCATATTTACGCGAGAGGGCATCAATTAACTTTAACCAGTATTTAGTCGCGTTTTATTTATTAATTTATTTATATTACTAAGCCTTAAATTTAAAACCAATGTTTATTTTTCTTCCCGATAAAGATCTTATTTATATTTGTCTTTTGAACTCAAAAAAGTCAAAATTTCATATTATATTGCGGAAATATAACTCGTAGAAAAAAAATTAATCCATCCGAATGATCATTTATAATTATTTAGCGACTAACTTTAACTGAAGTCTTATTTAAAGCGGATTTAACCCCGAATAGGAGCTTGTAGAAATGTAAAAATAAGCATTCAATACATTGTCTGAAATCAGATGTCAGATGTATGGTTGACTAACCGAGACGACATCGATACGACAACCACTGGCATAGACGTTTGACACAAAATACTTTCGAGACATTGAGACAACATTACAATGAATGGATGTCGCAAGAACTGTATTGTGTCCATTACATGCTTTATAGTTACTCTAAATGTATTCTGGTATTGCATAATTAAGGGACAAGTAATTCAACTATATCTAATAGAACCTTTACGTAATCTAAGATTTGACATGACTTCAGGGAAATACTTAGAGCATCTAACAGAAAAAGTAGTCTTAAAATTAAACATATAAACGTCTCGGTTATACATGACTTTTATTTTTTTTATAATCAAATAAACATACAACACGATGGCCACATCTATCGAAGATCGCAATTTTCAATAGACGCTTCCCTAAAAGTAAGTAAATAAAGATGCAGACCTTTCGGGTTTACATATTATCGCAGCTACGCAAGAATATAAAAAGTATTGGAATGGAAAGTACAGTGGAAGCCTAAAGGCTATACAGGATGTTTGGCGACTGCTCCCGAAAACGAAGACGGGTGATAGTACTAATGACACCTTTGATGAAGGGATAGAAAAAAAATCGACCCTGACTAAAAAAAAAAGACATATTTTTAACACTATTTATTAGCATTATTTACGTTCCGTCGTGTAAGTACAGCTAAATGAAACGATAGTTTCATAAAAAATACATTACTTTACTAACTAGAACCAGCAATGAAGCATGGTAACATAAACAGCTGGACTAACATGATGGAACGCTATAACGCTAATAAAACTTTTTAAAAATATGATTTTTTTAGTCAGGATCGAATTTCAATATGTCTCTTCATCGAAGGTGTGATCAGTACTATCACCTGTCTTCGTTTTCGGGAGCAGTCCCCAAACACCCTGTATAACATCGACATGCGATTAATAGGAGCGGAGCATCAATGAGGATTGTCACAAAAATGAGGAAAATTGATTGCTTTTGATAACTTCCATTGCGTACGCTGCGTAAATGGTTTAAATTTCACAAAATTGTAAAAACTAAAAAAAGTCCACGACTACATATGTTCGTCTTTAAAAACGGTTCTCTGTAACTTTTTAAGAGGTCATGAAACATACATATAATGTTACACAAATGAAGCTACACATACCAGCTAGTATAATATAGTCATATTGCAACATATTCTGATAATAAATTGCTTGTTCGCTGTAAAAAATTGCATGTAATATGTTTAACGGATAAGTGATAATGTCACACGCGGGCTATGAGCGTATACGTTCCGGGAGATCGCAATTTTAATAATGACATCACATGATAATTACATTTGTTTGCACCAGTTATGAGATATTTTGAGGACAAAAGTATTCGTTTTTAGATAAAGATAATTTGGTCTTTAACAGTTTTGCATTCATTATCAGTATAGAATTAAAAATATATAAAAATTATACAAAACATAAAAAAATATAAAATTAAACGCTGAAATTGTATGCAGCAATGGAATTAGTTAAAAAATGAATAATGTAAGAAATTTTGATCGTTTAACTGTCTTGAAAATATTCGGTTCTCATTATAACACTACTTTTGTAACTAAATTGCCAAGAAGTCGATTTTTTTTACATCGGTATGGTATAAATTATTTCTAATTATCGTAACGACCTTATAGTATGACATCTAATTATATTTAACCTTATTTTGATTCTGAAGACACGCTCATTTTATTAAAACTATTGGTGTGGCGTAGAAGTGCCGTCGACGCTTTAACGATTTGCGTTGGTAATTGGCTCTTAAAGTAACGTTCCGATATAATCAAGGGCTTGGATCATCGTTTTTTACTATCCTCTAAATTAGTATGGCAGAAATAATAATGATGCGATATCGAGACATGGGTTTGAGGTAGGGGACGTCATACTTGGCTGACTTGTGGAGCGCGTCACGGGCTGTCGAGCTCCCTTTGGAGTTTCAACTTGCCTTCGGGAATCCTCGTTGTTCTTCGGACTTCTTCGTATCTCATCCTAATTCTTTAGGTGCGCTTGCGATGAGTCAACTAATTCTACATCATTATGATTTATGAACGTAACGATAATATGTTGTTGTTACAACAATATCGTTTCGTTACTTTGCTCCAACCTGAGCATAGAATATTATTTCAAATTAATAATCACAAAAAACGAATAAATATTGCATGTGTATTTTTTTAGATTAATGAACGAGAAATTTTATAGAAGCTTGGTGTCTGTGCAAACAATATAAATAATACTTAGGTTCGTCAATATATTTTTTTCATAGAAGCAAAAGGTCGATGGTTTGATTTTGACTAGATATACATTAAAGAAAGCTTTCGAATATGTTTTAGATGTGGAAAGGTTTATTTATTATGTAAGGAATAAAAACATGAACTGTGAACAGACGATGACATAGTTTCCACGAAGTATCAAAGATACTTGTTAGTTTACTTCGTAAAGTAATACCGTTAAACACTAAACATTCTCAAAGCCTACATGTGCACCATTGAACAAGCGCAATGTAGTTTAAAGCAGTTAAAGTTCATTAAGTTACAATTTGTAGTAAACTATAATTTCGTATTTATACATGTAAAGAAAATATGATCTATTTGCAGTACCATATTAATAAGTTTTTCTAGATGCATATGAGGGCCTTTAAAAAATCACTTTTTTATTTGTTCTACCTAATCTTTAAATGATTGGCTCAATTTTAAAGTAACTTCTAATGGCGACAAATAAGATGAAATTGAAGCCTCGAACGCAGGGCATTAATGCTGATATTCTTTAAATAAATGTAAATTTTCAAAATATTTTGTCATGGAATTCAATCGATATTGTTACTAATATGTTACAAAGTAAACATATACAGCCTGAAGGCTTTTTACAACATAACATTATTTTATTTACGATATAGCTCTATCAATAACAACACGTGGTATCTCACGCAATTATCACATACAGTTGCGCTTATTTATTGTTCTCTAAGTACAAGGAGACATTAATAACACCATTTAATGTTATTTCTGTGCATAGAGTTATTATAATACAGACCTTACTGATTTCAACCTGTGATAAATATTATGTACAGTAAAATAAAAATATTTAAGACTCTATGTAACATCTTTTCAATGTATTGAAATAGATTATTATTAAACTTTGCACATTGTTTTAAAATATTATCTATTATTATATTCCTAGACATAACATAAAATATTAAAACATGTATACGTCTATAGATGTACTAGACAAGATATTTAAAGAAAACAATAAGCAAATACGCTAAAAATAAAGCATGGTATGATTGTAGTAAAAATACAGGTTGGACAGGTTGAATTGTAGTTCAATAATTGTTGAACATGTTCAAACAACCAAAAATTACTACCAGATTACCTAAACTTATGCCTTTAAAAAACATTAACGATAGTACAAAAATGTACTAACTAACACAGGGTTCACTGACTGGAAAATTATTCTAACGAGAACAAAGGTTTCGTTCATCCGCATAACAAATCAGCTGAAACCTTTGACGTAAAAATTTTCACACCTAACCGTAGAGAAACATCGGAACATGCATGGGTACGTATCGGAATGATAAATAGTAATAGTTTAATTGCTATGACCATGGGCGGCGCGCTAACGAATGTGACTAGGGGTCGAGTAAGCCCGATGGAATGTACACTCCTTACCTACACTACGGTGATATCGTATTTGTGAAGCGCCTCTTCGCTGATATTAATTGAACGCTTGCTTGACTTGGATATACTTTACTAGCGTCTGTGCGTGGCTAGATATTATTAATTGGACCACACATTTGGGCAATACGTCGGGCTTCTGTAGTATTCATCGGTATTTTAGATAAGCTTTTGCTTGCGACTGTACCAGTGGCCTGTGATTTTTTCAGCGCCATTTTCTCCATTGTTGTCTTCAACGAATGACTCCATTTCTACTATTCAAGGTTAGCTAGATTATAAATGTTATTCAAATTCAATCATATCACTATTACATATATTTTTAAGACAATGGCCTGATCGCGACTATATAGATACATTTTTTCATACGTGTACAATCACTACCGTTAATAATATAATATAACTAAGAACCATCCGGAACTTCTTAGCTTAAAAAAACTACGTCAAAATCGTTCTACCCGTTTAGGTTTAACGATGGCACAGATATGCAAAAATTTTAACACCCTCATTTTACGTCCGGGCTAATAAGCTGGACACCAGTTTTCGTTGTAGTCATAGACATTCCTTGGAGCTAATTATCTATAATAGGAAACACGTATTATTAAATTGTCTTTATTATTATACGAGTCGCATACAGTAGTACATAACTATCATATATAGGGTATCCGTGACTATACATGCTAAAGTACCTATCTATGCGTGGCGACCTTTAAGAACCTGCGGTGGGAACAATAATTGGCTGACGTACAATAAGATTAATTGTAGTTTACACACCGTGGCAAAGACTTTGTATCTGGGAATCTGTAAAACCTTTTCAAATATAAATTAAGCAACCATGGCTAGTTATTATACGCTTTATATGTCCCTATGTAGGTTGTCTTCAAAATTGAGAAACCATTTTTCGACCTCTTGAGATAGTGTTTGGAATATGTCAATATACATATTTAAGACCGGTGACAACTGATGAACTGATGATTGAGCTTGAAATAAGTATGCTTAATTTTTTTTTCATTTTACTCGTTTGTTTGTTCGAATGAACATGCTAATCTCAGGATTTACTGGTTGGAATTGTAAAAATATTTAAATGTTGGACCGCCCAATTATTACAGAAGGAGAGCACCAATGAAATTTTTTGTAAAAACGGGGATTTTTTTTTATATTCAGTTTCCGTTTCATGCGATGCGGAAACGGCCTGTCACGTTATTATTCCTCTTAAAATTCTACAAAATATCCTCGTAGCTCATTTTAGAATTATATAATAATAATAATATCGCGACCAGTAAACATATAAAATTCTCAACATTATGTAGGTTATTTTAATGAATTGCGAATATAATAATTATTCTTCACGGGCAACACAAGGTCGCTTTATACAGATAGTAATCTCCATATAAAACAGACATTTTACCTTCAAGATACACTACACTAGTTGGAGCCATGACACAATAAATAAGAAGAATTCTATTTCGAGTGAGTCAAACTAAATCAAAATAATTAATTCCTGTACTATACATAGTCATTAGTCTCGATGTTTATGTAAACAAGATCCTCAATGTAATACATATAATAAATTAAAACAATACAAGAAAATTTTAATACATAATATGAAATATATATTTTTAATGTAGGTAGGTATATACTATAAATCGTAGATATATAATATTGGACAAAAGTTAAGCTAATGAATATTTCAAATAAAAAGTTAATTAATTAAATACATTATTATAGATATTACTTTATAATCTTAATGAGGCTTTTTGACAATCTGACAATAAATTTATTTCTTCAACTTAACAAGTGTCAATCAAGTAATATTAAAGTCAATGGATCTTTTAATCATTTTTTCATTTTAAATCCATTCGCATTTGCAAAATTCGCAAGGCATATATAATATATGACATTATTATTCTGTATAACATATTAAAAAAACACTATCGTTTAAATTACCGTTACTTTCGGGAGATTTTTCATTATCTCGTTGTTTACACAATTTAAATAAATAAGATTCTGAATTTTTGTCTACAATAT